>JAANYP010003089.1:25613-51746 GCA_020465985.1 Centrapalus pauciflorus
TCGAAAAGAATTTACGTGTCTGTTTTTCGTATAAATTTCTTTTTTAACACAGACGACCATGCAATATATCATATTGAGATCATTCAATGTCAAATTACAGTCTATATCACATATTCAAAATAATACTATATATCATATATGTAACACTACATATACATTCAATATTAAAAACGTCAA
The DNA here is from genome assembly GCA_020465985.1 of Centrapalus pauciflorus. Lineage (NCBI taxonomy): Eukaryota > Viridiplantae > Streptophyta > Magnoliopsida > Asterales > Asteraceae > Centrapalus > Centrapalus pauciflorus. The sequence continues at coordinate 25,791 of JAANYP010003089.1, forward strand.
AATAATGGTCAAAGTTAGTAGTCAAACTTGGTGGGCTACACTTAATTTAATGTTAATTGCATATTTATCATTTCATCATTGTTGTTATATTATAATCCTATGGTGTAGATTGGTTCTATAGTTCTACACTAATTAAGGTTCTGTAATGATCTCAACCATATGTACATAAAATGCATCCCAATCAGATTTTAATATTAGATGGGGACTTTGATTAGCACAATGTGCCAATGCAATGACCCTTTGGAATATTGTCTCATGGTATCTAAACTTTGGACCACAATTCACTTGAACTTAATTACTTTTAAGGTAACTTGTTTCCAAGGAAGGGAACATAATTAAAGCTTAATCAAGAAGATTGTTTTAAGACCATAGTGACACCATCCAAAAATCATTCATCATTTAATCTCTATAAATATATAAAATTAATTTTTATTTACCTGTATACTGATACGATTCTAACAAATCAAAACTATCTTAAAAGTCTTGATCGAATTTTGTAGAAGCCAAAATAAGATATTAATTAGTGACTATTAAACAATCATCTGCTCATTAAGTAAGTTCCTGAGTTGTGAATTAAACTTCAAATATATAAGAAAATAATTAATTATAAAAATAATATAAAAGAAAAAGAGAATGGACCCATAATCAAAGATAAAGAAGAATTGTTGGCATCTGGGAAAGATGGGCATATGGAGACAAAGTTTCCACAACCACATTCACAGGCCTTTAAAATTTTCAGACTTTAAGAAAGAAAGGAATTTGATGAAATTCTCTGCAGTCTCCTAAGCTAACACAACAAAAAAATATTTATATACTTAAAGTGTTTCTTTAGATATCTATACACTACAAGAAAAAAGGTGTTTAGTGACGAAAAAAATTTGGTCACTAACAGTGAAAAACTGGTCACAGATGGTATTTAGTGACCAAACTTTGGGTGGTCACTGTTCGTCACTAAAGGTCCGTCACTAATTTTTTACAGTGACCAAATATGAAACTGGTCACTATACAGTGACCAAAATATAGTGGTCACTAGGGTTGTGACGACCAGTTTCGTCACTGAATTTTGTCACTAAATACTAAAAGTCGTCACTAAAAGTTGATTTGTGACCAACTTTAATGACCAAAAAGAGGTCACTAATTGGAGTTAATTGACTCTTTCCGTTAACGTCGATTAGAGACCAAAATATTAGTCACTGAGTTACTATTATAGACCAAAAAAAGTGGTCACTGGGTTATTATTAGAGACCAAAAAAAGTGGTCACTATCTTACGAATATTAATCAACAATTGGTCACAAAATTTCTACTAATTTTTAATTTTCAATAATTAAATATATACTAATTTGTAATAACTAAAATCTAAAATATTAATATCATTCACATTAGGTAAGAAGTTTTCATACATACTAAAAATTACATTACTTAATATTAGTAAAATCATTTTAATACAACCGATAGAGCTAACAATGATAAGATTCACTAAGATAATACAACAAAAATAACATTTACCAAGATAATCCAACAAAAATAACATTCATTAGGATAATCCAACAAATATAACATTCCTAATGTTTAATGTCTTATGTTATGACTATCAAAAAGCAAGAGCAATCCAAGTGCGTCAAATCATGTCTATCTTGTATTAAGATCACTGCAAAAATTATAAAAAAAATAAAATAATCAATGATTAATAAATAACTATTCGGTAATTATTTTAAATTAATATAAGACATGAACTTACATTTTTTTTTTTTTGAGATTGCAATTTTGATAAACGTAATAGTTCTTCCATCATGAATTCCATTTTTTCATTCATCTGATTATGTTTCTCTTGAAATAAGATTTGTGCTTCCTTAATAATCTGGAAAATCACAAGAGTTGATCGAGTGAGTAAGGCCTGAATAATCAAAAATAGAAAACAGAACTTATAAAACCTGCCTACTTTGAGATCTTTGATCTCGATTGTTCTCTACTATAAACCAAAAATAATGACTACATGGATCAGCTACTATCCAAACATTTAGTATGTTATTATAATTACCTAGCAGTTATATGTGTTAATTAAGTATAAAAAGATGCACTTTGCAAGTCCTAACTTATTTTGCCTTTGAACTCAAATCCAAACTCTAATACTGCTTTTGATACGAATTGGGCATAAAATGCATATATTGAACATTAAACTTCCTATTGAGTTTACTATTAACTAATATTAAGTAGATTAGTAGTACGGTCATAATATTGATTGGGTAGCAATATAACTAATATCATCGTGCAAATATACCAAAAATACAATCTTTTATGCAAGAATGCCAAAATTAAAACAAACCCACGTTTCGAAATCCTCATAAAAAATGGAGCTTAAATTCATTTCATGATATACCCACTAACTACTAGAATCAGTTACCTCAAACCTGGATGAGACATACAAGGCGTAAAAACCACCATTGTTTGCATCTATATCCAGAGTAGATTATCTGTGACGACAAAACAATCAAACAAATCGTAAATGTGCCACTAACTAACATATTCATAACTCATAATCATTAGCTATATTAATCATAAAGATGTTCACAAGTCCTAACAACAATACATCAGCAAGATTAACAATGTTTCATAAGTAGCTAGAGTTTAGACCTTGTGCAAGCAGCAAGGTAAGGTCTATCGTTATGTAAATGATGAAAACCGTATGCAACTTGTGCATCCATTCCTGTATCAAGTTTCAAGAAAGCAAAAAAAGGAAGTGAAAAGAATAAATACGAATAATATGTGTACTAATATAATAAATATTCATGTGGGAATTCCCCAACAAATAAGGAAATAAAAACATAACTATCCGTTAATTTCTAAACTCTGCAAAGAAACCCGCAAAAGTTCAATTTTTACTCAAGATCAATGGCAGATCCAGGAAATCATATTAGGTATATACTATATTGTAACACTGTTACAAAGGAATAATAAACTTTTGTGGTGTTATTTGCACAAAATGTAACATACTTCCAAGCAATTTCTATTTGTGGATTGTACTTTCAAAATCAACGTTTAATCAAGAATTATTGTTACAAGTTACAAGAATTCTGTACCAAGAGGTATAGCTGCTGCCGGTAGAACAGGGTCCCGTCCCTGTTTGTGAAGCTCTCCGAGGCATCCTGCAATAAACCACTTAAGAACAACTTTGAATTACAAATTAGTAGAATATAATTAACCAAAGGGATGTAACCAAATCAATCACTCCAAAATCTATGGACCACTTCCATATATAATATATGTTCAAGACAGTTTCATCAACTTTAAACCCAATTGACCGTGGCCTGGACCTCCATAGAAAATGATAGACAGTTTCATCAACTTCCATAATAAAAAATGATAAGACAGTTTTTCCAACCATCAAAACAACAGTTAATCAAGTGCTCTAATTTACTGTAGTATGAATAACATTGGAGTAGATTTATGCATGACTTCTGTAATAAAAAGTTTCTATAAAACAGAATCAATTATATGTTCAAGAAGAAACAGGGGATCCAAAATAATTGCATGCATGTTTCACTTACATTTAGGCAAGGAATTTAAGAGTAATTTAAAAAAATAGGCAAGGAATTTCTTAGGAAGAATCGAGTATCTATGATATACAAGGTAGTGCATTTTGTATAAGATCCAAGACACTCACAGCAAACCTCATAAGTAAACACGACTTTCCAACACCATCTGATAAGCAAAAGCTTGAATAGATAGTCACTGCCAAAGATGAAAACACCCGTCAAGACAATCTACTATGAAGTTGCAGTGCTACAAAAGTTTTCAAAGAACGTATCCATAATCATTCCGATACCTATGTTGCTATTGCTGTTTTAAATTCACAACACACCACAGCACCCCATCGGTTATTATTCCTTTTCTCCTGTTTTACCAGAAGCACGCACATATATATTACTATTACACACACATATGTAATTTATGCTGCTGTTATTGTTTTTGATTTCACAGCACTCCCTAAATTACATGATGATCCTTTCTGTTTAATTACACACTGCCGTGTATAAATTAAATGCATGCCACTGTTATATTGTAGAACCCGGAGGATGAAGGGCGAATTATGTTTATGATTGAACATATAAATGACAAACCAGACCAACAAAACCAGCTTTTAAAAAACCAGATGAAGATATAAATAAAGTGTAAAGTAGTACCTTTAATGTTATGGTACCAACAAAACCAGCTTTTACAGTAACAGGAAGTTTTAATGAATTGAGTGCCTCTGCCTTCAGTTTCAAGTCTTTGAGAACCACATCACCTGAAGATATAATTGATTATTAGAGCAGAACTACAAACAACAAACCATTATAAATACCACACCAACTAAGCAAAGACTGACCTTAGTTGCTGTGTACTCAATATTAAGTTTAGTTAGTGGGACCAATATTATAAACAAAATGATACCTTTAACGAAAACTGAACAACAAGTACCAAAGAAAACAGCTGTCGATGATCTTCAAAAAAGCTAGACAGCAGAAAACTGGAACCAAAGACCAACAATGACAATCTGGAATGAGATAAACGAAACAGAATACTTCATAGAATTCTCTGTCCTATCAAGGTTTATACTTCACTGGTATCCGCAAACCTTTTTAACATAAAATATGCAGTACTTGGGAATCAACAACACTTCAAATTCGCTAATCATACACCTAGTGGGTTTTATCTTGTTACTTAGGTTCAAGAGAGTGGGGTATAGAACATGGAACCAACAAAGACTCAAGGCATTGCAATTGGCAGGAAAAAAAAATACACACTTAGACCCTAAGATCCTACACCCCAGGCGAGAAAGTAACACTGTATATCCCACACCTAAACCTTTGTGGTTAGCTGGTTGCTAGAAAGGTCACATGTAGGTTGACAGTTATGATGAAGCCCCCATGACAAGCATCAATCGACAACATATATGGAGATGAAAGACTAGCAATAACATATAAAATACATCTAATAATCGTTGTGATAGTTGAAGCATGTGGACGATAAAATCATCGACAAGTCAATTTATTCTAAACCTTTAATTCACCCTTTGGCCTCCGGCCACCGCATTAGGCCAGTCTTTGTCTACCTCTGTGAATTTGAGATGATTTTTTTTATTTCCCATTTACAGATTTGGTTTCCAGGTTTCTTGAGTAGCTTTGACTGGTAGATATGTGATGTACAACCAATTGCCAACAATTATTTAGTGCTGGCAGTTATCATGTAAATTATGCTTTTCAAGATGGAAATGATGAACATGGGCTAATAATCATCTACACAAATATTTGAAACTTGCATGCTTTACTACCCAATGTTTGTTTCTCTTTTTGAGATGATATATCCTTGAGGTTGGTGCTGTATAATCTGTGGCTTTTGCAAGGTACTTGACTCTAAATGACCCATCTCTACTTCAAAATAAAATTTAATATATATGGGTTGAGGACCACTTATGCATAGTATATTGTAAGAACTCGACAGCTAAAAATCATAAACATGTAGCAAAAAAGGAAAAAAAAAAAAAAAAAAAGGAAAAATCAACAATATACTCTACATCACATAAAACATGGTGAGAAATTAATACCATTATGTAGACAAGAACCAGACAGTAAGAAATTAGCTATGAAATCGGTCATAAATTGCACACAGAGTTTCATAGACATTATGCAAAATCAATTAGACAACCAAACAATCAAATAAATTAGCTATGAAATCGCATTGATAAACACAAACATAGCAAAATCGATTAAATCAATCGGCTGAGAGATCGAGACTTACATTGAAATCAATTTCCTCGCCTTCCGTTCTTCTACAGATCGAGTGAGTGATAGTCAGTTGAAGCAATCGCAGGCTGAAAAATCGAAGCAGACTATGTGATCGAGTGTGGCCTTCGATCGGTTCTTGATTTTTATTTTGCTTTCAATCTAATTTTGTTTGATTTTGACGAGCTGCTCTGGAACGTTTAAGTTTTGTGTGCTGCTCTGGAACGTTTAACCCTAACGGATACCCAACATAACCCATGGATTATTTTGACTTGAAGGTTTGACTTGATTTTAAATGTGTGCTGCTCTCCTGCTCATAAACCTATTTTGTATTTATGTTTTGATTTTTAAATGTTGGCTTTTTAATGTTTGACTTGGATTTTAATATTTTAACTTGTTTAAGTTATTTATATTTTAATTTTTTAATTTATTAAGTTGATTTTTAAAACAACATATAAATTTTAAAAAGACTATATTATATTGTATCCAAATCAGTGACCATTTTATTTGGTCACTAACACATAAATATGAAATAAATAATATTAATCAGTAATAAGTTGAATATATTTTTTTACTCAGTGACCATTTTGTTTGGTTTCTAAATTTAAATCAGTTTAGTGACCATATTTTTTTTGTCACTAACACTTAAATATGAAATAAATAACATTAACCGGCAAGTTGAATATGTTTTTACTCAGTGATCATTTTGTTTGGTCTCTAAATTCAAATCAGTTCAGTGACCATTATTTCTGGTCACTAACACTTAAATATAAGTTAAATAACATTAACAAGTTAGTTGAATATATTTTTACTCAGTGACCACTTTATTTGGTCTCTAAATTCAAATCAGTTCAGTGACCATTATTTCTAGTCACAACACTTAAATATGAGTTAAATAACATTAACAAGTTAGTTGAATATTTTTCTACTCAGTGACCACTTTATTTGGTCTCTAAATCCAAATCAGTGACCATTATATCTGGTCACTAACACTAATTGGCAAATAAATATAGGTTTCACTCAGTGACCACTTTAATTTGGTCATTAATTTTATATTAGTGACCTGATTTAATGACGACAATATTTTCGTCACTAAACTCACGGTTAGTGACCATTTCAAAAGTAGTCACTAAAATTCTGGTCACTAATGACCTTTTTTCTTGTAGTGATACCGCTTCTAGTAAAGTTGTGATCGAGTAAAGTGTTGTGATCAATAATTATAATTCCTTGATATTGATATTGTTTAGCAATCGACGAAAACTAAACGTGTGAAATGATATATAATTTTACTTAATTACCATGTATCATTGACTTAATATTGGATATACTGATGTTTAAACTATTGATTTACGTAATTGGAAGCAACTACTTTTGTTTAAGACGAACCCTAGAAATCGAAGGGGTTGGTTCAATGAAGCAGCCCGAGCAAGGATAATAAATGACGAACCGGAGAACTAATTATAAAAATTGCTTTTGCATTTAGTTTTTATTGTTTTTAAACAATTTTAATGAACTTCGTTACTTATTGTTGCATTTTTTATAACCCAGTCTATGTGTCTCTACTAAGTGGCCTCAAAACTCTACCGTCTACTAGTGTAATAAACTTCATTTTAAATCACAAAAATATGTTAAAAGTATACTTTAATAATTACATGTGTAAAATCTATAAAATTGAAAGATTATAAATAATATAATAAATACATATTTTGTGTTCACAAAGATTATAGTATTTTGTTAGGGTTACTACATTTACAAAAATGAGTCTATTAATATTTTTTTGACGTTAAGGTTAACGTACAACTTTTAACTTATGTTTGATAGTTAAAACTTAAAACCTACCAAATTTAACCCTTAGATGGCGTTTGGTTTACACGAATATTTAAGAAAGAATTAGAATTTGTTATAACACCTTGCCTTTTATTTACATTTTTATTTTAAGTAATTTTGAGCAATTTGCGTAAAAAGATGTAATTTCGAGATTTAGTATAAATAGGGGCTGAGAGCTCATTTTCTCATTTTTGCAAGCCAAATTCCTTTCCAGAGCTTCTCTCTCTAGAACCCGAAACTTCTCTCTAGCTTTTCTCCCAAACCGACCGGCCAAATCTCGAGTTCTATACGTAATCGGAAAGGTCTCGAAGTGTACTACTCGAATCTACCATTGCATGTGAGATTTCATACGGTTTTGAGGTAAGAATCGTCCTTTTCGTTTTCTGCACTTTCGGTTTTGAAGCTACAATTTCGAGTTTATCATTTTAGGCGATTTAAAAGCTGATTTCGTATGAGTTTTAGCTAAAATATGGTAGATTATGTATAATATAACTAAACCGAGGCTTATTACTTAGCTTATTTGTGGATTTGAGGCTTGAAAATGCATGTTTAAAGCTGTAGTTTATGAACAAACTCGAGTACGCATAGAACAGACTCGAAATGCCAAGAACAGACTCGAATAGAGCTAGATTCGAGAATGAGGTTCGAATCTAACCCCCTGGTTCGAATCTGTCTTCGAATCTGATGCTCAGATTCGAATCTGACTTCGAGTCTGATGCTCAGATTCGAATCTAACCCCTAAATTTCGAATCTAATTGATAAAATTTACGAACAACGCATAAATTAGCAAAATAAATAGCAAAATATTTAGCTAGAAGTTATGGCTTATAGATGTTGGAATATTGAGCTAGCAATATTAATTTAGCACATGTTCTGTAATATTAAACTTCAGATATTATACATAAGCTGTTTAGCCCAGCTGCGAGTCAAAGCCAGTGCCAGTCTATATTGAGCCTAGATAAGCAAGTGCAAGCATTATAAAGCAATTTAAAGCGTAAATAAGCCCGAGCAAGTATTTCAGAGCATTTCAAAGCATTTTCAGTACAGTGAGTAACAGTTATTCTTGTTTACATGTTTTATATGAAATTGAGACATAAATTGCTTCTATATGATTTATTTGGAATTCAATAGACTTTTGTGAGTGAAGGCGAACACTGTGGTACAGGTGATGCCCAGCTTAGCCGGATCTTACATCTGATCTATTAATATGCATATTTATCTGCTATCTGTTTATTGTTCTGCATACTATACAGCAAGCCTTGTTTTAGCGTTTCTTTGTGCATCTCATAAGCATTATATTTAACGAGCAAGCAATTCTGATGTTCACCACTATCCCTTGAGCATTATGCGGGTAGCTAGCCCCGCATCACAGATTGATCATCTGTCAGCGGTAAACCCCTAGTGGTGGCATCTCCTTTCTGCGTGAAATGTCTCAATTGTGCAGCATTCTTTCTGGGTATTAAGCAAACGAGCAAGCAAGCAAGCAAGCATAACAGCCTTTATAGGCACTTTCGCCTCATATTTTACATGCATTCATGAATATCTGTTTACTCACTAAGCTTTAGCTTACAGTTGCTACTTACAATTTTTACAGGAAAAGGTAAAGAACAAGCTGGACCTTCTGCTTAGGTCTTTTATCTGATCAACCCAGAGGACTTAGCTCATTTTCAGCTTGTGGTATAGCTTTATGATGCCTTGGGTTCTGGGTAGCTGCTTTTATTTAAATTGTGATGTTTTTAGCAACTTAGTACTATAACCTTGTAGCACGTGTAGTGCAAGACTTATTGTAATGTTTTATTTAGCTTTATGCATTTATTATTATTCCTGGGATAAGCAAGCGTGTTTTAAAGCAAGGATGTGACAGGATGGTATCAGAGAATTAGTTTGAGGGATTCAAGTGTTAGCAATAACACTTGGACTCAAACTTTTAAGCAAAGATATTAGCTTCGAATATCTAGGATTTAACTTGACCTGAGATAGGCTTTGACTATGCTTTAGGAATTGGGAAATGGGGTAGAATAGGAGTTATGCCTATTCTTATGCAAGTATTATTTATATAATTTCAGAACATGTCTGGATCTGGTGAAGGAGCTGGAGGTGGACTCACTCCTGAACAGATCATGCAAATTATGCAAACTATGCTTAACGAGAACAACGAGCGTCAAGCTAAGTTCTTGCAAGAACAGTTTCGTGCTCGTGATGAAGCCGAAACTAGGCGCAGAGAAGAGCGTAGGAAACAACAGCATGATGACACTGGACGCCGAAACGACGATACTGACGAGGAGGAAGCCCCTGTAGTCCCTCCTAAGGGCTGCAACTTCCGTTATTTCAAAGCTTGTGGAGCTCAACCCTTCAAGGGTGCTGCAAATTCGATCGAAGCACTTGAGTGGATCACTGGCATCGAGCGGATTTTTCTCATTTGTGACTGCGCTGAAGAATCCAAGGTCAGCTTTGCTACTACATTGTTCGAGGGAGGCGCTGTCATGTGGTGGAGGTCTCAGGAGAACATGCACGGAGCCAACTGGATTAAGTCCCTATCTTGGGATGAATTCAAAGTTATCTTCTTTCGTCAGTACTGCCCAGCTGATGAAAAGAAGCGTTTGGAAGAGAAGCTGATGTCTCTTACTCAGGGAACCAAATCGGTGACTGAGTATGAGATTGAATTCACCCGACTGAGCTTGCTGTCTGACTATCAAGTCGCTACTGAAGAGCGAAAGATCGACCGTTTTCTGATGGGTCTGCATCCCGAATATCAGAAGTTCTTGAAGCATCGGGGATATACCAATTATGCTGACTGTGTTGAAGCTGCTCGAGCAGGACTTTATTCGAGCTGGAGGAGTTCCTGCTTCATCTATCAACCCGACATGTCCATCACCGCCCAAGAAATCGCGCACTGGAAGCTATTCTGGATCTTCATCCAGATATTCTCAGCCACAGCAGTTCCAGTACCGACAGTTCAGCTCACCTCCGGCACAGCAAACTCGATCCTATGCGGTGCATTCTGAGCCGAGGCAGTGTCGCCGCTGCCAGAAGTCACACATTGGGCGTTGTAACCCCAATGATGTGAGGTGCTACGTGTGCAACGAAATAGGACATAGCAGTGAAGAATGTCCTAACAAAGTTAAAGTTTACAACAACTGTTTGCGCCCTGGACATAATGAGCATGCATGTACGCATCCGTTCAGCATGATTTACCCGAGTGCAGAGCATCATCCGCGATTGCAGCAACAGCAATACCGACCTCAGCAACAACATCAACATCAACAGCAAAGACAAAATCAACCGGCCCAGCATAGCACATCGCGAGGAGGTTCTAGTCGCCGTAACGAGCCAGCTCGGAGTTAGAATCGCGCATTCCAAATCACGGCTGAGCAAGCAAAGGAAATACCAGATGTGGTATCTGGTATGTTTCTCGTTAACTCCGTACCTGTTATAGTTATTTTTGATTCAGGAGCCAACCGTTCCTTCATATCAAATTCATTTGCATCTAAACTTGGAATTGCACCGTCTACTCTACCTGTTATCTTTGATATTGAAACGGCTAGTAATGTAAGTGTGTCTACCGATAAAATTTACCGTGACTGCATCATTTTGCTCGACAACTGCACATTCCAACTGGACCTTATCCCGATGGACTTTCATGAATTCGACGTCATCGTGGGTATGGATTGGCTTGATCATCATGACGCCAGCATTGTTTGCAAGAAGAAGTTGATAAAGCTCACTACTCCGGATGGCCGCAATATTTGCATCTACGGTGACAGAAAGACAGGTGAAATATGCTTAATTTCTGTAGTCAAAGCTAGGAAACATATAGCTAAGGGTTGTGTGTCATACTTAGCATATGCGATAGATGCTAAGTCCGAAAAGAAAGCATTAGCCGAGGTTCCGATAGCCTCCGAGTTTCCCGATGTCTTTCCCGAGGACATCTCTGGACTCCCGCCAGACCGTCAGGTGGAGTTCAGAATTGATTTAGTGCCCGGCACGGCACCGATTGCTCGAGCCCCTTATAGACTTGCACCCGCAGAGATGCAAGAAATGATGAAGCAATTGCAAGAATTGCTAGATAAGGGACTCATACGACCGAGTTCATCTCCCTGGGGAGCTCCTGTTTTATTCGTTAAGAAGAAAGATGGGACTCTCCGGATGTGCATTGATTATAGGGAGTTGAACAAGGTAACAATAAAGAACAAATATCTGTTGCCCAGAATAGACGATCTTTTCGACCAGCTTCAGGGAGCCAGTTACTTTTCGAAGATCGATCTCAGATCTTGGTATCATCAGCTCAAAGTTCATGAAGAAGACGTCCCTAAAACAGCTTTCCGTACTAGATATGGGCATTACGAGTTTCTTGTTATGCCCTTTGGTCTTACAAACGCTCCTGCGGCGTTCATGGATCTGATGAACCGCGTTTGTAGACCAATGCTTGATAAGTCTGTTATCGTCTTTATAGACGATATTCTCATCTACTCGAAAACCGAAGCTGAGCATGCTGTGCATCTTAGAGAGCTGCTAGAGTTGTTGCGCAAAGAGCGACTCTACGCCAAGTTCTCTAAATGCGAATTTTGGTTGCGACAGGTGCTTACAATCTCGATTTATTCATTTTAAGCTTATCTTTTCTTAAATTTTCTATTCAGCGTTAACTTGCAAATCTTGTATCTTATCAGATACAATTCCTTGGTCATGTGATATCTGGTGAAGGAATCTCTGTGGAATCTTCTAAGATAGAAGCCATTCAAAATTGGGAAGCTCCCAAATCAGCTACCGAGATCCGAAGTTTCTTGGGATTGGCGGGTTACTACCGTCGATTCATTAAGGACTTCTCAAAACTAGCCATGCCTCTTACATCTCTTACTCGCAAGAATGTTCCCTTAATTTGGGAAGAAGCTCAAGAGAACGCATTCCGAACTTTAAAACAGAAACTCACCGAAGCACCTATTCTGGCCTTACCCGAAGGCAATGAAGACTTTGTGGTCTTCAGCGATGCTTCATATCAAGGGCTTGGGTGTGTTTTGATGCAAAGAGGCAGAGTCATAGCATATGCTTCTCGCCAACTTAAGGATCACGAAAAGAGTCATCCGACTCATGACCTTGAACTTGCTGCTGTGACTTTTGCGTTGAAAACATGGCGACATTATCTCTACGGCACCAAATGTCAACTGTATACGGATCACAAGAGCCTTAAGTACATTTTTAGTCAGAAGGAGCTCAACATGCGCCAGCGACGCTCCATGGAACTCATCAAAGACTATGACTGTGATATTTTATATCACCCAGGCAAAGCGAATGTGGTGGCTGACGCATTGAGTCGTAAATCCTACTCTGCTAAATGTCTTTATACCTTGACCCATACTTTGTTTTCATCAACTTTGATCGATGAAATCCTTGTTGCTCAAGCCGAAGCTTTAAAAGAAGAAAACCTCAACTCTGAGGACATGAAAGGGCAACTTCAGTTCTTAACCGATAGCCCTCGTGGCTTAAAGCTTTTCAAAAATCGTGTCTGGGTTCCCAAATTTGGTGATGTTCGACAGAAAATTCTTTCGGAAGCCCACTGTTCTAACTTCTCGGTACATCCTGGCAGCACCAAGATGTACAACGATCTAAAAGCCGAATATTGGTGGCCCGGTATGAAAAGAGACGTAGGCCAATATGTCGATAATTGTGTTACTTGCCGATTGGTCAAAGCGGAGCATCAGCAGCCTTATGGCAGTCTACAGCCCCTACCGATTCCCGAGTGGAAGTTCGATCACATAACGATGGACTTTGTGACGAAGCTTCCGACTACGCGAAGACAGCACGACGCAATATGGGTTATCGTAGATCGCCTAACCAAAGTCGCTCACTTCATTTCGATTCGCGAAAGCTATTCACTTGAGAAACTAGCTAAGTTGTATATAGACGAGATAGTTACTCGACACGGAGTGCCACTGTCAATTGTTTCAGATCGCGACAGCCGGTTCACTTCGAGGTTCTGGAGTGCATTGCAAGATGGATTAGGCACTAAGATCAGAATGAGCACAGCATATCATCCGCAACCTGATGGCCAGAGTGAGCGCACGATCCTTACGCTCGAAGACATGCTGCGAGCATGTGTCCTTGAGTTTAGCGGTAGTTGGGACGACCACTTGCCGTTAGCAGAGTTTTCTTATAACAATAGTTACCACTCATCCATCAAAGTCGCACCTTTCGAAGCCTTATACGGACGCAAATGCCGAACTCCTACGTGTTGGCATGAAGCCGGTGAAGCACCAATCGCCGGTCCCGAGCTACTTCAGCAGACAAATGAAAAGATCCGAATCATACGTCAACGATTGGAAACCGCTCAATCTCGACAAAAATCGTATCATGACCGACGTCATAAGCCATTGGAATTTCAGAAGGACGACTATGTTGTATTAAAAGTCTCGCCGATGAAAGGTGTGTTCAGATTCGGCAAGCGTGGCAAGTTAGCACCACGATTCGTTGGTCCTTTCAAGATCACCGAGCGTGTTGGAACTCAATCTTATCTGTTGGACTTGCCGAGCGAACTGTCCAACATACACCCCGTATTTCACGTTTCGCAGCTTAGGAAGTGCAAAGAAGATGACAGAGAAAAGTGGGCCGATCATCTAACTTACAAGATTAACGAGAAACTGCAATGTGACGAGCCTGAAGTTATTCTAGAAACAAAGATGAAGAAGCTGAGAAATAGAGAAGTAGCAATGGTGTTGGTGCAGTGGAGGACTTCTCACGGAATTTCTCAGACCTGGGAATCTGAGGAAGACATGAGAGTTCGATATCCGCATCTGTTTGAGCCTTAGGTACTTCGAGGACGAAGTGCAAGCGTGGTGGGCTCATACTATAACACCTTGCCTTTTATTTGCATTTTTATTTTAAGTAATTTTGAGCAATTTGCGTAAAAAGATGTAATTTCGAGATTTAGTATAAATAGGGGCTGAGAGCTCATTTTCTCATTTTTTTGCAAGCCAAATTCCTTTCCAGAGCTTCTCTCTCTAGAACCCGAAACTTCTCTCTAGCTTTTCTCCCAAACCGACCGGCCAAATCTCGAGTTCTATACGTCATCGGAAAGGTCTCAAAGTGTACTACTCGAATCTACCATTGCATGTGAGATTTCATACGGTTTTGAGGTAAGAATCGTCCTTTTCGTTTTCTGCACTTTCGGTTTTGAAGCTACAATTTCGAGTTTATCATTTTAGGCGATTTAAAAGCTGATTTCGTATGAGTTTTAGCTAAAATATGGTAGATTATGTATAATATAACTAAACCGAGGCTTATTACTTAGCTTATTTGTGGATTTGAGGCTTGAAAATGCATGTTTAAAGCTGTAGTTTATGAACAAACTCGAGTATGCATAGAACAGACTCGAAATGCCAAGAACAGACTCGAATAGAGCTAGATTCGAGAATGAGGTTCGAATCTAACCCCCTGGTTCGAATCTGTCTTCGAATCTGATGCTCAGATTCGAATCTGACTTCGAGTCTGATGCTCAGATTCGAATCTAACCCCTAAATTTCGAATCTAATTGATAAAATTTACGAACAACGCATAAATTAGCAAAATAAATAGCAAAATATTTAGCTAGAAGTTATGGCTTATAGATGTTGGAATATTGAGCTAGCAATATTAATTTAGCACATGTTCTGTAATATTAAACTTCAGATATTATACATAAGCTGTTTAGCCCAGCTGCGAGTCAAAGCCAGTGCCAGTCTATATTGAGCCTAGATAAGCAAGTGCAAGCATTATAAAGCAATTTAAAGCGTAAATAAGCCCGAGCAAGTATTTCAGAGCATTTCAAAGCATTTTCAGTACAGTGAGTAACAGTTATTCTTGTTTACATGTTTTATATGAAATTGAGACATAAATTGCTTCTATATGATTTCTTTGGAATTCAATAGACTTTTGTGAGTGAAGGCGAACACTGTGGTACAGGTGATGCCCAGCTTAGCCGGATCTTACATTTGATCTATTAATATGCATATTTATCTGCTATCTGTTTATTGTTCTGCATACTATACAGCAAGCCTTGTTTTAGCGTTTCTTTGTGCATCTCATAAGCATTATATTTAACGAGCAAGCAATTCTGATGTTCACCACTATCCCTTGAGCATTATGCGGGTAGCTAGCCCCGCATCACAGATTGATCATCTGTCAGCGGTAAACCCCTAGTGGTGGCATCTCCTTTCTGCGTGAAATGTCTCAATTGTGCAGCATTCTTTCTGGGTATTAAGCAAACGAGCAAGCAAGCAAGCATAACAGCCTTTATAGGCACTTTCGCCTCATATTTTACATGCATTCATGAATATCTGTTTACTCACTAAGCTTTAGCTTACAGTTGCTACTTACAATTTTTACAGGAAAAGGTAAAGAACAAGCTGGACCTTTTGCTTAGGTCTTTTATCTGATCAACCCAGAGGACTTAGCTCATTTTCAGCTTGTGGTATAGCTTTATGATGCCTTGGGTTCTGGGTAGCTGCTTTTATTTAAATTGTGATGTTTTTAGCAACTTAGTACTATAACCTTGTAGCACGTGTAGTGCAAGACTTATTGTAATGTTTTATTTAGTTTTATGCATTTATTATTATTCCTGGGATAAGCAAGCGTGTTTTAGAGCAAGGATGTGACATTTGTTAAGGAAATCGAAATCTGCCAGGAATTAGAATTGAAATCTAAGTCATGTTTGGTTGACGAAAAATGAAATTGGAATCCAATTCCATAATTTGTTTTGTTTATAAATATGTCAAATGATTTATAATCAAATAAAGTCAAATAACTAAACAAAATTATTTTTCTTTATCATTTATTTCTTACTTTACGTAGGTGGGTGGGATAAGGTGAGGGTTGGGTAGGTTGAGGAAGGGTGGGGTCTGTAAGGTAGTGTGCGTAGAGATGTGTGGGTAGGGTATATGGGTATGGGTGGAATGGATAGGGGTGAGGATAGGTAGGTTGTGGTGGGTATGGTACGGTATGGGGGTAAGGTTGGATGTGGCTGGGGATAGTATAGGTAGGGTAGGGTGGATGAGGGGTGAGGAGCTTAAGGTAAAGATGTGGTGGTTAGGGTGCGGGTGTGGTGGGTTGTGGTGGCCATTATAGGATAGGTTATGGGAAGGGGTGATGTGAGTATGGTTGAGGTGGGTAGGGAGGATAGGAAAGATTAAGTAAGGGTAGGTAAGAGAATGGTGAGGTGGGTTGTGGTGGGCTTTGTAGGGTGGGGTGGGGTGGGGTGGGGCGGGGCGGGGCGGGTGGGGGGTGAGGGTGGGGTGGGTGGTTTAGGTAGGGTAAGGTAAGGGTGGGTGGATGGATGGATGAGGTGGTTTGGGTATGGAGTGATGGGGCTTTAGGTTAGGGGTTCTTTTGAATTTCATCCATATTATGAAGGAATGATATTTTCTTTCATTCATTGAAAATTTTCAGTTTTGAAGGATCTAATTCCATTTAATAGTTGAATTAAACACATAAATTGACTGCAATTGGATTTTTTTTCCCTTAATTTCCTCACATCCCGATCATGTGATCGATTATCTCAGGACGGAACATGTTGATAGGATGCTCTTTTTTACATCCCATGCCCCTTGTATAACTAGACAGAAGCAAAAGAGAGGGACGACAAATTAGTTTAGTAGGTTGTATGCACCCTTGAGGATCGATTAATTGATTACATCGTTGTAACTATGCTATGAGGGCTCTTAGCCACATGAATAATTTAATATCTTTTACATTCTGTTCTTGTTTTTCATCTAGAAACAAGAGTGCAAATTTGGGTATTTTAAATAGATTTCGTGTAACCCTTAAAAGCAATTGTAGTTCATAACATTGCTTATGGACAATGGATTATAGCATTACCGTCAAATCAAATTCAAGTCGGCTAGCATAGAGGACAAATCATGCATGAAACTTACAAATGTTTAATAGTTTTTTATTTTCAAATTTAAATAAAGATTTTTTTCAGAACTCGAAGATTTTCAATCAAAGCAAAGCAAGATTGTCACGGGTAAAAACGAAAGTCAGATGTATCATCATGAAAGAAAGTTACAAAATTTGTCGCTAGAAGAAATGACTCCGGTTACCTAATATGAATATCAAACTACCTCATTCTACAGTAGGGATGAGCTTGAGACTAGTACCGTACCGACACTTCCCAAATCCCGATTTCCCAAATCCCGAATTAGACGAAATTATGATACCGAGTACCGTACCAAGTTGTGATATTCGGGATCAGTACTAGTACCGTATTCGGTGCCGGAAAACCGGTACTAGTCCCGTTTTGGTACCATTGTTCGATATACAACATATAATACATGACGTACAATACTAAAAAAATTGGTAACAGTTTTTATACCAATTAGTAACAATTTTTATAGTGTGATAAATGTTAAAATTAAAAATTAAACACAAAAAAACCATAGTAAAAAATTAACAACGGTTTTATCTAACTGATGTCAGTTTGATAAGTGTTAACAATTGTTTGCCAATAATGATGAATGAGAAATTGGAATTTAAAATGGGTTTTGCATATAATTAGGAGTTAGGAAATGATATGGACTAAATTAAAATTTTTAAAACATGACAATTTATATCCACGATTTGGTACCGGAAATTCCCGAATTAAACTAGTCCCGACTCCCGTTTTCCCGACTCCCGTTAAGTCATATATGGATCCCGAGTACCGTACCATCTTCGGCTAATCGGTACCGGTACCGGGAAGGGTTCAGGACGGTACCGGTACGGGACGGAAAAAATGAGAATTTTTATCCCTAATCTACAGTAAGCACAGTTCTATTGGCTAAAACACTATTAATAAGTGAGTTCTTTATAAATGTGTCTCTAACATCCATAATAAAATATTATTTGTGATTGGGATTTGCTAAGGTGTTCAAGAGATGGAAATTAATGGACTATTAATTTTTTATTATGTTAATATGCGCTAGAAGAAATTTTTATCAAACACTATTTCATGTTGAGTTTTGTTAATGTGTGCATTTATATATTTTATTGGTTATATGTATATTAGATGTTATTGTAACTTTTTATTACATTAATTTAAATTTAATTTGTTTAAATGCTATATTTTTTAATATATTTAAAGTATATGATAACTTCTTTTTATGTTTATTATAATTATTGGTTTTTATAGTTCTACTTTATTATAACTTATATTAATCATACTTTGGTTTTTTTATTTTAGTTAAAAAAATCATGTTTATTTTATATATCATTCAGTATAATGATTAACAATTTTAGTTAGGGCCAATTGATAAAAAAAAATAGCATTAACTTTGTATTTTTATCATTTATAATATCATATTTATTTTTTATCATTAATAAAATCAACTTTTACTTTTTTTTAGCATTTATAGAGTTGATGTTATAAATGGTTGAAAAAATACAAAAGTTGATGATTTTATGACATAAAACATAAAGTTAATATTATTTATTACTAAAAAAAATATAAAAGTTGATCCTATTAATAATAAAAAAAAATAATGTTATTATAATGTTAGAATATGTTTAATTGATGAAAAACAAAGTCTAGGGACTGTTTGTGTATTTCCTTAATAGTTTGTATAAATGTATAAATAGCAACTTTGACTTTCCATATTAAGAGATCTGTCAGATTATCATTTTGTACGCATTAGAATCAGAAATAGCAGCACTGTACACGAAGATCTCATTATTCATTTTGTAATCATCAAGTTTTTCAATCTAAGCATTCGGTCAGTGTTGATTACATTTATTGTTCTTATTAATTGCTTATTGTTGATTGAATTGGTAGAAACTACATTTCACAATTGGTATCAGAGCCCTAGGGGTGAATTTTTTCTGATATGAGATTGAATTTTTCGAAAACTGGTACTGTTCTTGAGCATTCTTTTCGGAAAAACCCTAAAATCACTAAGGGTTTTGATTCTGTTGATCTTTGTAAGATATAATTGGATCGAAGGTAAAAGATTCATACTCGAATCAATTGAATACAAACTTGAATTGATTTACAAAACACAGAAAAACATCTAGGCAATTTTCTGAAATTTTGAAAAGTGAAAAAAACGGTTACTGTTTCATTGAAAAAGTCCAACGTAGATCTATTTTTGCACAAAAGTGTTTAACAAAAAGTGTTTGTATTCAAAAACCACACCTTCGAGTACAATTTGAGTGAAAGTGGACAATATTTGGATTTAATCTGATTTTCAGACTTGAAAAAGCTGAAAATATTAAGAAACTCGAAATATACACATTCAGTGTATCAATCGAGTTGAATACCTTAGATATTCGAGTTGAATACCTTAGATATTCGAGTTGAATACCTTAGATATTCGAGTTGACAACATTGTTATTCGAGTTGACAACTTGTGATATTCGAGTTGACAACCTTTTTAACAAACTCGAATTTCAGAAAAACAAACTCAATCGAGTTTCAGAACTAAATCATTCGAGTTTGATCAAATACACATTCGAGTTTGATCAAATACACATTCGAGTTTGATCAAAGACTCATTCGAGATTGATCAAATACACATTCGAGTTTGATCAAATATTCATTCGAGTTTGATCAAATACTGATTCGAGTTTGATCAAATACTCATTCGAGTTTGATCAAATACATATTCGAGTTTGATCAAATACTCAATCGAGTTTCTCAAAGACTCAATCGAGTTTGGTAAAAGATTCAATCGAGTTTTACCATAAACTCAATCGAGTTTCACACTATATCCATTCAAGTTTCACTCAAAACACAAGAATCATTCGAGTTTGACACACACATTAATCAAAACACAATTCACTGTCTGAGTTAAGTTGCTTATTGCTACTAACAAGTCACTGTGTTGTAGATTTCAGTACTAATCTGTGTTTCAAAGTGTGATCAAAATATTCAATCTCAATCGGAGTTCATCAGATCTTGGACAAGTTTCCCAAAGATCAATCAACATGTCTAAAGACGCACTGGCAATGGGATCAGAAACCAAACCCCCAATCTTATACAGGGGTGAATATGTTCAATGGCGGGAGCGGTTTCTTGAATTTATCAGTTTCCATGATTTGTCTGAAGAAATGCTGAAATCATTAACTGAAGGACCAGCAATTTTTATGGAAACGATCCCAGGAGTACCAACTGGCAATCCCCCAATTCCACCGAGGACTGTTGAGGTCACCAACCTGACAGAGGCCCAAAAGAAGAGAAAATTAGGGGACAAGACTGCCAGAAATCTATTGTTGATATCAATCCCCAATGAGATTTACACTTGCCTGACAAATACAAAGACTGCTAAGTCAATTTGGGATGAAGTGTGCAAAATCATGAGGGGATCAGACAGAGCTGCTACAAATAGGGCTAGGAATAGCCTAATGACGTTTGAGAACTTCAGAGCTCGTGAAGGTGAACTTTTGGAAAACACTTACCTCAGGTTTGTGAATCTGGTAAGTGAAGTGAAAAGAAACGGAGTGACAAAGTCCAACCTGGACATTAATGTCAAATTTCTAAATGTCCTAAATCCAGAATGGGAAAAATATGCTATGATCATCCAACAAACAAAAGATATTGAGGAGATGGATTTTCATATGCTATTTGAAAACCTCAACAACTATCAAGAAGTTGTGTTGAGAAAAATATCTGGAAAGAAGAAAGCAGAAAAAGAAACTGCTGATCCACTGGCTCTACTGGCAGAGAAAAAGTATAAATACAAGATGAAAAAAGAGAAAAGAGCAGTAATAAGCAGTACCTCTTCTGAATCAGAATCCTCAGATTCATCTGCTGATTCAGAAATTGAAGAGATGAAAAAGCAGATGGCTTTGCTTACAAAAGCATTTCAGAAGAAATTTTACAGAAAGCCAACAAACAACAAAATTCGCTACAAAACAGGATCTAGGAAAGTTGAGAAAAAGGATAAATATGAGAAATCTGGAGAGAGTAGTGCACGAAAGACTGACAAATATGAGAAGTCAGACAAATCAGTCAAGAAAGAGTCGGAACAGAAATGCTATAACTGTGGAAAACCAGGTCACTATGCCCGGGAATGCAGATCTCCTGTAGTCAAAAATTCAGACTACTATACAAGAAAGGCTCTCTTAGCCAAAGAGAAAGAGTCAGGCAAAGCTCTTATGGCGGAGGATGATCATTGGTTACAGTTATCAGAAGACGATGACATCTTGGATGAAGATGCTCATATTTGTCTAAAGTCAGAAATTTTCAATGAATCTGAACTAAGTGAATCAGCTATGATAGCTGAAGATGAGGTGTGGGTTGGACTGACTGATGAAGAGGATGCAGAAAGAAAAGAATCTGAGTCTGATGAAGAGGAAGCAACAGAAGAAGTTGCATTAATGGCAACTGGCCAAAATGAAGCTGAAAATGAGGAAGATTCAGAGTCTGAAAACTCAGATGGTTCAGACCAACCGGAGGTAAATTCTAATTCAGACTCTGATATTGATGAATCATGCATAGTAGAAGAAAAACTAACTAATATGGCTTGTATGCTTAAAAAGTTTGAAAAATCTTTAAAGGCAGAAAAGAAAAATGTTCATTCTTTGGAAAACAAACTGCGAAATGAACACAATTTAAAACTAGAATTTTCCAAAGATAAAGCATTAGCTTTACGAGCAGTCTCAGACTTGCAAGATAAGGAAAAAGAACTTCAAAGCAATATATTCAATCTGAATCACAAAATATCTGATTTATAAGAAAGACTACGAATAGCTGAATTAGGAGCCTCAAATTTTTCTGTAAAATATCATGCCATATTTGAAGAAAGAACTAAACTTTATGAGAAAATAAAAAAGATGGAGGATGAATTTATTAAAAGAGGGCAAACAGATCAAACAATTTATTTAAATCAACCAAAAGACACAGATTTTTATAACTCTAAATCTGGAATTGGTTGGGAAAATCCTAAGTATCTGACAAAAGCTATATCAAGTTCACCCCAACACTATATGATGTCAGATACATGAATTTCGGATTAAAAATGACATTTATGAAAGAATTTGAAGAAGTAGAATCTAGCGAAGAAATAAAAAGATTACGATCAGACAAAATGTAAAATCATTGTGATTATACAAAGATAAATGAAACCAGCAACATTATTGATACTAAAGAAGAGTACATTCAAACTTATTCTGAAAAGGATTTGTCTGAACTACCTACTCAGTCTAAAAAATTATATTTGCCAAATTCAATTTTAGAACATATAAATTCTGATTTAGAATTGAAAATTAAAAATTTTGAGACAGAGAATGGAACTCTAAAGGCTGAATTAAGAAAAATGGAACAAATGTTGCAAACTCAGCCTAAAAACACAAATATGTCTGATCCACAATTATCTACTTCTCTAGATTCTATAAATTCAGAGAAAGAATTTGATCTGTACATGCACTCTGATGATAATTCGTTAGATCAAATGTTTGGTAAAATTGGTGAATTTATCAAACTTTGACTAACAAACAATCAAATGGTAATAAAGAACCTGTTAAAATTCTCCAAAGAATGTCTACAGATTCTTTAAAACCATCTGAAAATTCACCATCATTACAACAAAAGAAGGAGAAAACAAAAATTTTTGTTCAGTCTCCTAGCTTTGAAAAGAGTGAATCATCTTCATCAACGGACTCAATTGCACGTAAAGTCCAATCTTCAACAGGTATGAAAAAGTTACAGAAAAAACGAGCATCTAAATCTTCTAATTCTCAAACTTCTTTTATGTCAGATATCGTTGTGAACGGGTCGAGAAAACAAGTTTGGCGAAAGAAGGAAAGAGAACAGAAAAACAAGAGTTTAAAACAAGAGTGGCGCGTGAAGGACTAAAACGTTACAAATAGAATTAGCAAAAATGAACAGTCTGTTTGTAATAATAATAATCTTGTTAAAAACTCTTGTATAAAGTTTTCTAGAAAGGACTTAATTGCTTTAAATTCTTATACTTGTAAGTCTGCAGTTGTTAAATATAATAAACTTGTATGGCAACCGAAGAAGAAGGACCCATTATATGAACAGAAAAAGGTTCCAAAGAAAATTATTTCAAAAGCAATTCCACCGCGAATTGTACAAAAATGGATACCTAAAAGAACACTTCAAAAATGGGTACCTAAAATAACTTCAAATGATAAGCTAAAAGCCATATCTGTTAGAAAAACAAATAATACTGTGCATGATTTACCTAAAACTAAAGTACCCAACTACAAGTGGGTACCTCATATGCTACTTCGTCCTATAGGTAAACCATGTCTGGTACCTTGACTCCGGCTGCTCCAAACATATGACCGGACAACGAGACACACTCATGGACTTTGTAGAAAAGTTCTGTGGGACGGTTAGATTTGGAAATGATCAGTTTTGTCCGATCAAAGGCTACGGAAGTCTCAAATATGACAAGATCACCATCCAAAAGGTCTTCTATGTTGATGGTCTTGGACACAATCTATTTAGCATTGGGCAATTGTGTGACAAAGGATTAGAAGTCAATTTCAAAGCCAATCGGTGCAGCATCAGATCCGGAGAAGGAAAAGAAATTTTGGCAGGAAACAGGAAAACAAATTTGTACTCCATTGATTTAGCCTCAATTAATCTGAAGAAAGATGTCTGCTTATTATCAAAAGCTACATCTAAAATAGCATGGCTGTGGCATCGTCGCCTTTCACATCTGAACTTCAATGAGCTGACCAACCTAGCAAAAGGAGGGTTAGTTAAAGGGCTGCCGACGCTCAAATTTCAAAAAGAGCAATTATGTGCGGCATGTGAAAAAGGAAAGATGACAAGAGCCACACACAAATCCAAAACAGAACACTCATCCACGAGAGCACTGGAATTATTGCATATGGATTTGTGTGGACCAATGAGAGTACAAAGCATAAATAAGAAACGATATGTATTGGTGATAGTTGATGACTATTCACGATACACATGGGTTTTCTTCCTGAGATCCAAATCAGATGCAACCGAAACGATCATCGACTTCATCCGGAAAATACAAGTAAAGTTGCAACTCACATTTCAAACAATCCGCTCAGACAACGGAACAGAGTTCAAGAACAAATCACTTGACTCATTCTTGAATTCAATAGGAATTACACATCAGTTTTCAGCTGCTCGAACTCCACAACAAAACGGTGTCGTTGAAAGAAGGAATCGGACACTTGTGGAATCAGCTAGGACGATGCTGGCATATTCCAATTTACCGTTGTTTTTGTGGGCAGAAGCAGTTGCAACAGCTTGTTTCACACAAAATCGTTCAATAATAAATAAGAGATTCGGAAAGACTCCTTATGAACTGATTAATAAACGAATACCTAATATTAAATTTTTCCATGTCTTTGGTTGCAGATGCTTTATTTTGAACGATAAAGACAATCTGGGAAAGTTTAATCAAAAGGCGGATGAAGGAATATTCATCGGGTATTCAAAGGAGTCGGTTGCTTTTCGACTGTACAACAAAAGAACCAAGACAGTCAACGAGAGCGTAAATGTCAAATTCGACGAAGGAGTGGTAATGGCTTCTGAACACACCAGTTCAGGACCCGAACCTAATTTGCAGACTTCATTGGAGTCAACTGAACAAAATGCTGAACATTCAGAATTATATAAGTTGTTTGAGAATTTTTATGAAGACTATTTTGAAAAGCTCAAAACTAATGTTCAAAATTTGGTGCCTGACAGGATTACTGAAGATCCAGTCATAGTCTCTGATCTTTCTCAACAACAAGGTTCAGAAGAAACTGGAGAAGCTTCAACAGCAAATGTACAGTCAACTACTGAGATTGTGCAACCAAATGAACCTCCACATTCTTCTGAAACCCCCGTTACTTCTGAACATTCAGAAGCTCCTACCTCAGATGTCCCACCTACAACATCTGCAGTAACTCCCGAACCATATCTAGATCTCAATCCCAACCAAGACCCAATAGAACCGTTTCCACATACAGTTAAGTGGACAAGAAATCACCCAATAGAGAACATCATTGGTGATCCATCTGCGTCAGTCCAAACCAGAAGGGCTACTATAAATGAATGCTTATTTTCAAATTTTTTGAGTAAGATTGAGCCCAAAAATGTAAAAGAAGCCCTTCTGGATGCTGAATGGATTGTGGCGATGCAAGAAGAACTCAACCAGTTCGAACGGTTAAAGGTCTGGAGACTTGTTGAGCGCCCAAAAGACAAATCCATAATAGGCACGAAATGGATCTTCAAGAACAAGAAAGATGAACATGGTGTCATTATTCGGAATAAAGCTCGTCTCGTGGCCAAAGGATACAGCCAACAAGAAGGGATTGATTATGATGAAACATTTGCACCAGTTGCACGAATTGAAGCTATAAGGATGTTTTTAGCTTTTGCCGCTCATAAAAATTTTACAGTATATCAAATGGATGTTAAAATTGCGT
>JAANYP010003090.1:0-92191 GCA_020465985.1 Centrapalus pauciflorus
TCAGTATATATATAAACTGATCTTTTAATTTATGTTGATGTTGTAATTTTATTTCATCAAATGTACTGCAAAAATATATAGTGACTTTTGATAAAGCTAGCTTAGACTGGTTATTGCAAATAGGGGGAGATTGTTAGGCTCAAAAAGGCCTCAGTCAAACCTGTTCTGCATCTAAGGGGGAGATTCTAAATCAAACCTGTTGATGCTCTTGAAGGTTGAATTTTAGGCCTGATATATGCCTTATTGGAACCTGAAAGTAATTTGCAATATCAGCATTAAGCTGTTCTATGTGTTGCATGTGTTGCAACAAAGGCAGTTTGCCCAAGCTGTTCAGTCTGCTGAACAGGCTGGACATAAACTGTCTACGCTGCTCTACACTGGTGAGCAGCTTGGGCAGTTTACAAGTGTTCTGTTCTTTGTGAACAGAACCTGTTCTTTGTGAACAGGCTAAACACTTTATGGAATGTGTTTCCAAGTCCTCATGTATTATTTTTTACTACAAGATCAGTTTACAAAGTCGAAGACAAAGTGGAAATCAGAACTGCTCAGCCTGCCCAAGCTGTTCTGTTACATGAAGACAAAAGGTTATTTGAAAAAGGGTGACAGACCTTTTTCTTATATCAATATAGGCCTTTACAAGGAAGAAAAAACACAAAGTTGACATTCCTTATTTGGTTAAAGGCAATGCAACAGTAGACAAAGTGAAAAGACAAAAGTTCTGCCCATATGAAGACAAGTCTGCTTTTCAGAAAGGTGCAGAAAAAGGTTATGTTGTCTTTTCAACAAGACTTTGCCTTTTTCATTCCGTCCAATGAAGAAGCTTCACTTAGATCCTCTGAGTGAGTATAAAAGGAAACTTCCAAGGACTGAAGAAATAAGCCAAAAAAAAAAGCTAAGTGCTGAAAACAAGAGTGAACGTGTATTCAAAGTGTGTCTTTCATGCATGCAAGTCTGCTTGAATAAAACAGTGCTAAGTGTCTAAGCTGTTCTTATTCAAGCTGTTCCTCAAAGTCTTGTTAACACAGTGAGTGATTCTTAGTGAGTGTATTCATTGTAATTAGTTTAAGTTAGTCTTAGACTAGTTGATCATACTGTTGTATCTGTCATCTCAGCTTGAACCTTTCCGCATTCAAGCTTGTTTGTAATTAACATTTGTTAATAGAACATACAAATGTTGAGAAAATTGGTTGTAGTTTTTGAAGAGCTGTATTCACCCCCCCCCCTCTACAGCTTAAAGCTATACTCTTGGGATATCTTTTGGGACCTACACTCTGCCTTTAAATGCCCTGTTAGCCTTTTTCTCTTATTTTGTCCCTCTTTGACAACAAATCCACGTAGATAATCACTAAGGGTTTCATCATCACCCATAGAAGCTTGAGCTTGTTGATCAAGAATTTGGTCTTGTTCTTCTGCAATCCTTCTAGCCAATTTTGCATCGGCAGCAACTTGAGCTTCTTTAGAAATAAACTTTATCTTTGGCTTTTTAATTAAAATGCCTTTGCCTTTGCCAGAGACTGTTGCTTGCACTGTTGAGGATGTTCCTTGCTTTCCTTCTTTGATTAAAACACCTCCTGGCTTTTTAAGATGAAAGGCTTGAACTTCTGAACTAACAGTCTGAGAAAATGGTGGAACTGTTAGCCCAGAAGTTTGAACTGCCAGAGGTGAACCTGAGACTGCTTGGACTAAATGTAGGACCTCTTGATTCTCCCCCTTTTTGGATGCATTGGTTTGATCAGAAGGACCAAAAACCTTTGCTAACAGGGTTTGAATATGCTTCTCTAGTTGTACAATCTTGGTACTATAAAGCTTCAACCCTAGCTGGAATTGGGCAAGATTTTGTTGTTGGACTGCTGAGAGCCTTTGGAGTGCAAGAATTTGTGATCCCTATGCCGAAATACTAGACTTGTAGTGTTCCAAAATAGCTACAACAGGTTTTAGTTGAGGATCTGTCAAAATCATTAGTTGCAGACTGGCCTCAAGATCTTCAAATGATAAAGGTATTTGAGAACTATCATTGGCACCAGTACCAGATGTACTAGTAGCATCTGGGCCCCTCTGTTCTTGGTATTTGGGACTTCCAGAAGGTGCTTGCACACCCTTTGTTTTCATGGCTGTGGTCTTAGGGATTTTAGAACTATCCTGTGCCCCTTGTGCAGAAACATCAGTAGTTCCAGCCACAAAGCCCATATGAACATCCTCAGAAGGGATGTTCACCTCCACATTGAGGTTAAGAGAGTCCTCAGTAGGTTCCTTTTGGATATGCTGTGCAAGAGTATCCTCTTGCACAGAGATATTTAGCTCTGGTTGTTGGACTGAGGTGGGAGGAGCACCTGCAACCTTTTGTTTCTTTTTAGTGTATATTTTGAGTGGTGGGGCTGGGGAGGTATGTATAACAGAAGGATCAGAAAGGATATTTGTATCATGGGGAGTGGGTTGAGATCCTGGGGGTGAAGCAGTAATGTGGGGCTGAACCTGCTTAGGATTCTCTCCACTGTTTCTTGGAATGATATTCTGCATTGCTTGAGGCAATGAGACATCAACCAGTATGAAAATTTGCACTCTGTTTCAAAAGTCTTTTTACTGTTTGTAGAGAGTGCTTATGAGAAACATATATCCTCTTATATACTTTTAAAGAATTGCAAGATTTTGCAATTATTTCAGATTAGAATTGAGGATACATAAAAAATTTCCCATTCTTTAAGGCATGATGCCTTAACATCCCTTGAAAAATCATATTTGAAAAATTAAACTTTTGGTCTGTTGATAAGCAAACTAAAGCAGTTGCAATATTTGAAGAAAATTCAGACCAACCAATTCTCTTTGGACTCAGACATTGTTGAACAATATGAATAAGGTATTTCCATTTGGGGCCAAAATTTGCTTTTAAAAATGTAAATGTATCCGTTGGTCCCCTATATCCTATCCCAAATAAACCTTCACGTAAAGAAATGAGAGGAAGATCATCGATACCTTCAGCATCTTGCAGTTGCAAGTGCTGTCGAATGAAGTCTTCTGAGATGGAGACTGATTGACCATCGATGGTAGACACAAGAGTTGTGATTCCATCGTTTATGTTCAGACGGGCTTTGTTCCAGAACTGCTCTATGTGTGATACATAGATGATAGGGCTTATTGTAAGAGCATAGTAGATAGATGAACTACGGAGGAAGTCCATTATCTCATGAAATGATTGTAGTTCAGCATGCTTTAGTGTGTATGGAAGACAATTGTGATCTTTGACAAACTCCATTGGTGCGTAAGAACGAAGAGATTTAGGGTTTTGGCTTTAAGATTAGGGAATCGCAAAGGGAGGGAATGAGAGGGCTCTGGTTTGATATAGAGAAACTGGTAGTTGTAACTGAACAAAACTGGGAATGTTAAGGGTTTTGGATTTAAAAATATCTAGTCCCGTGTTCAAACTCCTTGGAAATGACTGAAATGCCCTGCACACCTAACAGACCAAGTGAAACCAACTAACAGTTCAAGAAAATATGCTAGCAGCTTGAGAATATTCTCAAGTTGTTAGTTATACACAGAGCAATATCTATTAGAACAGTGTCTCCCCCTTAGCTAAACACATAAAACAAAGAATTTACACAAATTACGAGAGATGGTAATTTAAGAAAGATTAATCCATGTTTACCATACCAATATTTGACACCAGAAAAGTGAATCTTCCTACATCAAAAGGTTTAGTAAAAAGTGTTGGTACACCCTGTGTGACGATAGCAGTCTAATCGATCTGCGTTATGATTTAAGTAATATTCTGAATATTAACAAGTGTTTTGATATATATGTTTAATATGTGTTTGTCTGTTATTGATTGTGTGTTTGAACTTGATGTAACATATTACAAGAAGTTCAAACATAAAAGTCAAAGAGTATGTCAAACATAAGTTAAAACATAAGTTTCATCACATAAGTGTTTAAGTGTATTGGATAGATTCGAATAGGTTAAGGAAGGGATTCGAATCTGTGATAGATTCGAATGTATCCTTAGATTCGAATGGGTTAGATTCGAATCTGTCAGATAGACAGATTCGAATGAGGCCTTAGGCCAGATTCGAGGTTGGCCCACAACAGACTCGAATCAGGGCCTATAATTAGAGATAGACTCGAATCATTAGTAGACCTTTGGCAGAATTCGTGAGGAATTAAGCAATAGGCGATCTCGAGTTTATCAGCTGGGTGAGTCCCGTTTCGGAGAGAATTAGTTCGTAGGATCGTTCGTGTGTCGTTCGTTTAGCGTCTAATAGTCTCCGTGTTTCCGTTGGTTGAGAGTTGTCCGTCTGACCGTCAACGAGGATTCCGCACTCGTTAACAGTTGGATGATATTATCACACGATTTTATCATCTGATAACAGAGCTTGAAAGTCATGGCATTGAGTACTCGGACAGTGACAAGAACAATAAGCTTCTTGATGCCCTACCAGCCAAATGGGCTATGTACGTGGCTATGATTAAGCTGAATGAAGATAAGTACTATGCTCAATCACTGGATGACATCGTGGGAACGTTGAGGGCATATCACTTCGAAATGATAAAGGCTGAGACTGATTATGAGCAAGTCCAAAATCCGGCTATGTATTTTGGAAAGACATCAAAATCATCAGTGACAGCTGATCAGAAGAGTGCTACAGCGTTTTTCACCGGCAACCTCAAGTCAATCAGGCATCTACAAGTCAGAACTATTCAAAGATGCCAATGAGCGCAAAGTCGGCGGAAGAACATCTGAATCTGCTTGCTTCGTTTGTAGCCGCATATGGAAATTGCGTTCAAGGGAAGATTAATGATCCGGCTCTTTGGGATGAAGATTACGATCAGGTCGACCCTGATGACTTAGAGGAGATGGATCTTAAATGGCAACTGGCCATGGTAACCCAGAGGGTTAAGAGATTCATAAAGAGAACTGGGAGGAATCTCCAGATGAATAACAAGGGGATAGGATTTGATAAGTCCAAGGTCAAGTGCTACAACTGTCAGGGATTGGGACATTTCGCGAGGGAGTGTCAAAGACCAAAGGTAGAGTCATACCAGGGGCAGAGTCAGCAACAAGGACAGTACCAAAGTCAGTCCCAACAGAGATATCTTCCGAGTTCTTCATCCGGTCAGGCCAATCTAGCGGGTCTAATTTCAAATGTCACTTCTGACAGACAGCTAGATGGTTCATATGACTGGAGTTCACATCCGGAGTCCAATGCTAGAGCTTTTATGGCTGAAGTTACGGAAAATGGTTGTGATGAGGATGAGCAGACCACAAGGGACAACAGTCCGATGTGGGTAGAGAAAGCGAATGATCAGACCGTGCTGGAGTTTGCTGCTCAGATGGCCAACGTGGAATCTGATAACTCTAAGGTTAGTCTTTCTAATTCTCTATTTCGTGAATTATGTGCTTTATGTGTTAATTCTAATGATAGGTTAAATCTAGTTTTAGACTCACATAAGACCATAGCTGCTCAAAATGAAAACTTAAAAATAGAAAATGCTAGCCTAAATGACATAAAACAAGATTTAAAGGAAAAACTTAAGGCTGATGCTCAAGATGTAATCGTTCTAAAAGACAAACTGAGTGAGCAGTGTGTTAGGATAGAACTTATGTATGAGCACGTAGAAGCCTTGACCAAAAGTCTGAAAGACAAGGACATAGAGCTAGCCGAGACCAAGGTTAAGGTAGCAGAGGCCAATAGCAAACTGGAAAAGTTTAGGAATTCGAGCCTAAACCTAGGAAAAGTCTTAGATGCCCAAAGACAGTCTAAGAAGCCTGTAGGTCTAGGTTTTCACGAAATTCCTCCACCTTTCAATGATAACTATGTGCCTCAGCCTCAGGAGAAAACTGACAAGTCAGTAGTTTTAGAGGACCTACCTGAACCTACACCTGAGCCTAAAGTTGAAAATACACCTAAGGTGACTGACTCAACTGTCAAGGTCAAGCAAGTGAAATTTGTGTCTTCCTCCAGTGAAACACCTGCAGGACAACAGAAAATTTCATGGGCTGACCAAGTCGACGAGACAGACACTGTAGATTTACCAAAGGTAATAGACACTAATGAGACACCTAGATCTAAGGGACCAACCAAAAAGTCCATGGATAAGATGTCTTGCTTTAGATGTCATGAGAAAGGGCATGTTGCTTCTCACTGTCCAGTTAGGAAAGCTGATGTTACACCTAAGACAGTGAACCCAACAACTGTTAAGCCTTCACCAAGTGTGGCGAGCACGAGTAGTTCTCAGTGTACCGAGAAAACTGTGCAGGCCGCACCAAAACCTGTTGTGAAACAAACACCGGTTAAGGTTGGACCAAAAGAAGTGGTTAGGACAAATTCACCAAATCGTGTCTTTAATCAATCTAGGTCAGCACCTCAACAAGTCTATAGGAGCACAACACCTAGCAGGTCACACACTCCAGTTAGGTCACATACTCCTGTTAGACAATATGTTCCGGTAAAAGCTCAGGGATCACAGTCTGAAATGCATTTTAATAAGACTTATTCTAGAGCATCACAACAAATGCCTACTCAAAGGCAAAGAGTGAATCTAAATCACTCGGCACCACAACAGAATTCAGTTCAAAGGCCCAAGTCACCTGAAAGGCGAGATGGGTATTTGAAAGAGTTCAAGTATGTGGACGAGAATGGTATTACCAAGTCAGTCATGGCTTGGGTTCCCCGTGATAACTAACCTATTTTTCTTTCATGTGCAGGAGATAGCTACCGGTCCAAACAACAAGTGGTTCGTCGACAGTGGTTTTTCACCGCAACCTCAAGTCAATCAGGCATCTACAAGTCAGAACTATTCAAAGATGCCAATGAGCGCAAAGTCGGCGGAAGAACATCTGAATCTGCTTGCTTCGTTTGTGGCCGCATATGGAAATTGCGTTCAAGGGAAGATTAATGATCCGGCTCTTTGGGATGAAGACTACGATCAGGTCGACCCTGATGATCTTGAGGAGATGGATCTTAAATGGCAACTGGCCATGGTAACCCAGAGGGTTAAGAGATTCATAAAGAGAACTGGAAGAAATTTACAGATGAATAACAAGGGGATAGGATTTGATAAGTCCAAGGTCAAATGCTACAACTGTCAGGGATTGGGACATTTCGCGAGGGAATGTCAAAGACCGAAGGTAGAAACCTACCAGGGGCAGAGTCAGCATCAAGGACAGTACCAAAGTCAGTCCCAACAGCGATATCTTCCGAGTTCTTCGTCTAGTCAGGCCAATCTAGCGGGTCTGATATCCAATGTCACTTCTGACAGACAGCTAGATGGTTCTTATGACTGGAGTTCACATCCGGAGTCCAACGCTAGAGCTTTCATGGCTGAAGTTACGGAAAATGGTGTTGAAGAGGATGAGCAGACCCCAAGGGACAGCAGTCCGATGTGGGTAGAGAAAGCGAATGATCAGACCGTGCTGGAGTTTGCTGCTCAGATGGCCAACGTGGAATCTGATAACTCTAAGGTTAGTCTTTCTGTTTCTCTATTTCGTGATTTATGTGCTTTATGTGTTAGTTCTAATGATAGGTTAAATCTAGTTTTAGACTCACATAAGACCATAGCTGCTCAAAATGAAAACTTAAAAATAGAAAATGCTAGCCTAAATGACATAAAACAAGATTTAAAGGAAAAACTTAAGGCTGATGCTCAAGATGTAATCGTTCTAAAAGACAAACTGAGTGAGCAGTGTGTTAGGATAGAACTTATGTATGAGCACGTAGAAGCCTTGACCAAAAGTCTGAAAGACAAGGACATAGAGCTAGCCGAGACCAAGGTTAAGGTAGCAGAGGCCAATAGCAAGCTGGAAAAGTTTAGGAATTCGAGCCTAAACCTAGGAAAAGTCTTAGATGCCCAAAGACAGTCTAAGAAGCCTGTAGGTCTAGGTTTTCACGAAATTCCTCCACCTTTCAATGATAACTATGTGCCTCAGCCTCAGGAGAAAACTGACAAGTCAGTAGTTTTAGAGGACCTACCTGAACCTACACCTGAGCCTAAAGTTGAAAATACACCTAAGGTGACTGACTCAAATGTCAAGGTCAAGAAAGTGAAATTTGTGTCTTCCTCCAGTGAAACACCTGCAGGAAAACAGAAAATTTCTTGGGCTGACCAGGTCGAAGAGACAGACACTGTAGATGTACCAAAGGCAATAGACACTAGTGAGACACCTAGATCTAAGGGAACACACAAAAAGTCCATAGATAAGCTGTCTTGCTTTAGATGTCACGAGAAAGGGCATGTTGCTTCTCACTGTCCAAATAGGAAAGCTGATGTTACACCTAAAACAGTGAACCCAACACCTGTTAAGCCCTCACCAAGTGTGGCGAGCACTAGTAGTTCTCAGAGTACCGAGAAAACTGTGCAGGCCGCACCAAAACCTGTTGTGAAACAAACACCGGTTAAGGTTGGACCAAAAGAAGTGGTTAGGACAAATTCACCAAATCGTGTCTTTAATCAATCTAGGTCAGCACCTCAACAAGTCTATAGGAGCACCACACCTAGCAGGTCACACACTCCAGTTAGGTCACATACTCCTGTTAGACAATATGTTCCGGTAAAAGCTCAGGGATCTCAGTCTGAAATGCATTATAATAAGACTTATTCTAGAGCACCACAACAGATGCCTACTCAAAGGCAAAGAGTGAATCTACATCACTCGGCACCACAACAGAATTCAGTTCAAAGGCCCAAGTCACCTGAAAGGCGAGATGGGTATTTGAAAGAGTTCAAGTATGTGGACGAGAATGGTATTACCAAGTCAGTCATGGCTTGGGTTCCCCGTGATAACTAACCTATTTTTCTTTCATGTGCAGGAGATAACTACCGGTCCAAACAACAAGTGGTTCGTCGACAGTGGTTGCTCCAGGCATATGACGGGGGAAAGAAGTCTTCTCACAGACTTCAAGGGGGGTAATAGGGGATTTGTATCATTCGCGGGCAACAAAGGAGGAAATATCACTGGAACTGGAGAAGTCACTAATGGGACGATTACATTGGATCAAGTTTATCACGTTGATAAACTGGTTCATAATCTCATTAGTGTATCTCAAATCTGTGATAAGAAGAACTCAGTGTTATTTACTGACACTGAGGCGTTAGTGCTCAAGCCGGGATTCAAGATACCTGAAGATTGGATATTGATGCGGGCTCCAAGGAAGAATGACTTGTACATGCTCGACATGAACAAGCCAGATAATTCGATGGGTCCGATCTGCTTACTATCAAAAGCTTCGGAGACGGAATCGGTTTTGTGGCACAGACGCATGGCTCACTTGCACCTAAGGAAAATGAACTACATAACGAAGAATGGTTTGGTGCAAGGTGTGCCTCTGAAGAGCTTTCAATTTGAAGACAAGTGTCTACCGTGCATGAAGGGCAAGCAACATAAAAAGACACACAAGTCCAAGAAGCTGAATTCCATAACCTCGACATTCGATTTGTTGCATATGGACCTTTTCGGCCCAATCAACAAAAGGAGTATTGGAGGTTGTTGGTTTTGCTTAGTTATCACCGACGATTACTCACGTTTTTCTTGGGTTTTCTTTCTAGGTACGAAGGACGAGACGGCTACAAAGCTCATCGGGTTCTTAGACCAAGTGGAGAATTCCTACGGAACAAGGGTTAAAAGTATTCGTAGTGATAATGGGACAGAATTTAAAAACTCTGTAATTGGTGTATATTGCCTATCAAAGGGCATCGTGCATCAATTCAGTGCACCATATGAACCACAACAGAATGGGGTGGCCGAACGTAAAAACAGAACATTGATTGAGGCTGCAAGGACTATGCTTTCGGATTCAAGGCTTCCTACCATGTTTTGGGGGGAGGCAGTGAATACCGCGTGCCATATTTTAAATAGAGTCCTTACAGTCAAATCATTGAACAAAACATGTTACGAAATTTTGAATAAACGGCCACCTAACTTAACTGGATTCGAACCGTTTGGAGTACCATGTACACTTTTAAGAACAAAACATCAACCGAAGTTTGGTGAAAAGGCTGACGAAGGATATTTCCTAGGTTATGTGCCAAACTCACCAAACAAACGGGTTTTTAACAAAAAGAGTGGTACTGTGGAGATTGTGTATAATATTGAAGTCACAAGTTATACACATGAACCCCAAACTGGTCCGGAATGGATATTTGACTATGATAAGTTATTTGAGTCATTTAACATTCCTTTGGATGATACTGCAGGTACAATCGATAAAGACATGGCGACGTTGCACCTAAATGACGATGGCCATATTTTTCCGAGGACCACGTTCGAATCTACGTCCGAGCCTACTGCGACTGTAGATAGTTCTCCAGAAGTTGCTAATCCAGAAGAACCTAACACTGAGAATCAGACTCAACCATCAAGTTCTGCCTCTGAGGAAAACGTCCGTGAGGAA
This sequence comes from Centrapalus pauciflorus, assembly GCA_020465985.1. Classification (NCBI taxonomy): domain Eukaryota; kingdom Viridiplantae; phylum Streptophyta; class Magnoliopsida; order Asterales; family Asteraceae; genus Centrapalus; species Centrapalus pauciflorus. Next base: position 10,383 of record JAANYP010003090.1, read on the forward strand.
GAAAATGTGGAAGCTGAGCCTGTTCCCCCTTTAGGTGAAATAGGATCCAACTTAGGAGATAATCTAAGGGTAGACGAAATAGAGACCTCTAGGATTAACAAGAACCATCCTATAGATAGCATCATAGGAAATCCTAACGAGGGTGTGAGGACTCGGAGTAGTGTAAATAACAACACTGTGTTGTTGTCGATGATAAACGACTCCGAGGCATATCATACATGTCTATATTCGTGCTTCATATCGCAAGTAGAGCCCAAAAACGTGCAAATGGCACTTAAGGACAACTCCTGGGTTGAAGCGATGCAGGAAGAACTTTCACAATTTAGGAAACTAGAAGTGTGGGAGTTAGTTCCGTTACCTCGAGGGGAGATTGCAATAGGAACCAAATGGGTTTTTAAGTGCAAGAGAGACGATCAGGGTATAGTCACGCGCAACAAAGCGAGATTAGTTGTAAAGGGTTTCAACCAAGAGGAGGGAATCGATTACAACGAAGTGTTTGCACCAGTAGCAAGGTTAGAAGCAATTAGGTTGTTTTTAGCTTTTGCCTCCTTCAAAGGATTTAAAGTCTATCAACTGGATGTTAAGAGTGCTTTCCTGTATGGGAAAGTGAAGGAGTTAGTATATGTAGAACAACCGCCCGGGTTTACAGATCCTAAATATCCTGATAGAGTATATCGATTAGATAAGGCTCTTTATGGATTACATCAGGCACCTAGGGCATGGTATGAGACTCTATCCAACCATCTTTTAGAAAATGGATTTGAGAGGGGTAGGATAGATAGTACTCTTTTTGTGAAGAGAAAGGGAGATCATTTTATCTTGGTACAAGTGTACGTAGATGATATCATTTTTGGATCATCAGACGAACAGATGTGCAAAGATTTCGAGAAGGTTATGAAGTCTAAGTTCGAGATGAGTGCAATGGGGGAGTTGAATTTCTTTTTGGGGTTACAAGTTGACCAGAAGAAGGAAGGTATGTTTATCCATCAGACTAAGTATGTCTATGACATATTGGAACGGTTTGGGATGGAAGGAACTAAGTTGACTGCCCACTTCAGCACGCCGATTCAAGTGAATCACAATCTCGGGCCGGGTACTGATGGTGATACCGATGTGGATCCGACTTTATATCGGGCCATGATTGGGTCACTTATGTATTTAACTGCTTCAAGACCTGACATTATGTTTGCTGTTTGTATTTGTGCAAGGTTTCAAGCGAATCCGAAGGAGATGCATATGAAGGCTGTGAAGCGGATTCTACGATACCTCAAGTCGAAACCGAAGCTGGGACTTTGGTATCACGCGGAGGGAGATCTAGAGTTGGAGGCGTTCACAGATTCTGACTACGGAGGATGCAGCTTGACGCGCAAATCAACGACTGGAGGTTGTCAGTTCCTAGGAGGAAGATTGGTATCCTGGCAATGCAAGAAACAAACATCGGTAGTCGTGTCAACGTGCGAGGCTGAGTATGTTGCTGCTGGTAGTTGCTGTTCACAGGTTCTGTGGATACAACAACAATTGCGGGATTACGGTTTGGCTTATACTCAAACTCCAATTAGGATAGACAATCAATCTACAATTGCAATAACAAATAATCCAGTTAAACACAGTAAAACAAAGCACATAGACATAAGGCATCATTTTATTCGTGATTGTGCTGAAAAGAACTTGATAAAACTGGTAAAAGTGGCAACTGAAGATAATAATGCTGATTTATTTACCAAAGCGTTTGATAAGTCACGATTTGAGTATTTAATTCAACTTAATGGAATGCGCAACCCAGAGTAAACTGACCTTAGTAGTATTTTACTTCCTTTTATAGTTGTTATATTTCTTTCTTTTTTACAGTAAGTTTCTAATTTAGGAAAGTTTCTATTTTTAGTAGGTTTCTATTTTTAGTAAGTTAGTAGGTTAGCTTAGTTTACTGCTTTTTGCTATGAAAAACAAAAGAAAAAAGAGAGAAAATTACAAAAATACAAAAAAAAAAAAGAGAGAGAATATCAGAAAAGGAGTTAAAGTCTTAGATACATAGGCTCAAAGTGACGAAACTTAGCACCGTCGTTACAAACTCTAAGTGTTTAGGCTTACACACATAATGCAACTAAATCCTAAGTGTTATACTTTATTTAGTTTGATGTGTTGGTAGGCATAATACATATAGGGAATCTCAAGTCTAATAAAATATTCTAGAAAAAGTCAAGCGTGTCACTAATCTAGATGTACGACCAATCGGTCTTAATTTTTATGTACAAGACATACAAACTTTAAGTCTAAATGAGGTATGCAAACTTTCTGGGGATGTATGGCAACATCAAATGCATCTGAAAATGGAAAGAATATAAATATCATATGTAACTGAGAGTCGAAAACATGCAACTCTGTTGTACGTAAGTACAGACCTGTTGTCTCTGTTTAGATTCGGGTTAGCAGACATGTCGCTTTGTTGTACGTCAGTACAGACCTGTCACCGCTATCTGCTAACTTTAAAGTTAAACCTTAAGTCGAACTAAGACACTTTGTTGTATGAGAATACAGACCTGTGTCCGATGTTTGTCTTTTAAAGAAAGTTTGCAAATACCAACAAGTTAGAATTTTGTCTGTGTGCCTTGATCATAAAAGTATGTCTATGTCTGAGTCACGTAAGATAATTTCCTGATAAATAAAAAGGCCAAGGGATATTCCGAAATGTAGAATGTTTAACAGGGTAAAATACCAACAATCGGCTAAATGGGTATGTCACGACAAACAATCAAAGGAATCAAAAATTCCTAAGTGTGAAAGTTTAAGTACTGAAAGTTAGTATCGGACATCGCTATCTGATTGAACCTTTCTTAGACTATACTCATCAAAAATATATTGTTAAGTTTTTAGCTTAGATTGTAAATTTTTTCTTAAGTTTAGATTAAATTTTTTGGTCAAAATTTTATTTTACTTTATTTTTACCTTAGTTTATTTTATTTTATTTTAGTTTAGTTTAGTTTTTACTTAGGTAAAAGGTCAAAAGTTACTGAGGGTGCATTCAAAGTTGGATAAAATATACAATGCGTGAAATATCTGAGCTTAGGGTAAAAGATTTGGCATAGTTTATCTGGTTACACTACACAGTAGAAAATAGTTGGAAAAAGTTGAAATTATTTCAAAATTTCCGAAATTTTTCTAAGTGTTGGAAATTTCGAATCTAAGACAGACTCGAATGTGAGATACTTCGAATCTGTCAGTAGACTCGAAATTACATAGACTCGAAGGTAGTTAGTATATAAAGGTCCACAGTGAAAGCATTTACTTCTCACTGTTCTCGAATCTGATTTCTCGAATCTGTTCTGGCGATCTCGAATCTAATCTCGAGTCTATCGTATTTCCACTAAACGACATTTCGTCGATTCTAAAGCTTTTGTGGTCGATTCTACCTTCAAATCTAGGTATAAGCAACATGATTGTACAAGATTTTGGTGGTTTAATACACAAATTTGGACTTAAACATCACATTTTGATGTTTTATTGGTCAAAATAGGGTTTTTGCAAAATTACCAAGTTTGGACTAATAAAAGATCAAATTAAAAGCATAAATCTATAATTAGAACCTAGTTGAACTAATGTATGTGATTTGCTACGTTCAAAATGGTTAAAATTGTGAGTTTTTGTTGAAATAAGGTCCGACGGGGCTTCGAGTCTGTTCTTGGGCATTCGAGTCTGTTCATGAGTTTCTCGAATCTGTCATCAGATTCGAAGTGTCCATGATCCTCGAATCTGTCCATTAGACTCGAAAAGAGAGACTTCGAATCTGTACTTTGTTTAATTTGTTTAATTTAAATTTTATTAAACTTGTGGAAATTTAATTGTGTTAGATTTTGTATTTAACAAAGTACAAAATAAAGCAAATTTAAATTTAAACAAGTTAATTGATTTTTAATGACTCTAACATTTTAACTTACTGTGCAGATATGGCAGCTCGTGCTTTCGTCCCTAAGCACAATATGGTTCTTAATCCAGATAATCATATCCCTGAGGCGCAGGGTTTTCGTGAAGTGTTGGACTTCTTAGCTGAATCCAGAATTAGCTACGCTTTGTTTCAGAACATTCCGATTGTAATCTCATATGTACGGCAGTTCTATGATCATTTACAAGTTGACTGCTCTGTCACCCCGACAGTGCTGAGAACAAGGATCGCAGGGCAACCGTTGGTATTCTCTGCCGATATGCTGCGTCAAGTGTTGCAGCTAGGATCTGAGGAAGAGGAGTCTGGGCCTATTGACTTTCCACTAAGTATTAGGCAAGCGGCTTTTCAACGAATGGGTTACAGTCTAGATGTAACAAAGTCGTCATATATGAAGAGTGGCCTGATTGGGCAATGGCGTTTCTTGGTCCATGTCTTCATGGTCTGTTTTGCACCGAAGAAAGCTGGATTTGATTACATTGTATCAAAAATCCAATCAGCAATGATCGCGATGGTGTACAATAAGAAGTTTAGTTTCTCGCAGCTGATTTTCTCAGAATTTATTCATCAAATCACGGCTCCTGAGAGAGAAAGGTTCCTTTTGTATCCGAGGTTCGTGATGATGTTGATACGCCACTTTTTGCCGAGTCTGCCACAATCAAATGATTCTTTGAGCGTGAATGTAATGGAGAAACGCATATTTGCTGATTGTTCCTCACACCGAGGAAGATTGGCTGTTCCTACTGCTCGTCCATTGTTTGGAGCTATCTTAGACAGGAACTTTGTGGCACCTGATAATGCCAACTGGGCATGTGAAATAGAAGTTCAACAGCAACAGCAACAGCAACAGCAACAGCAACCGCATCAGCAACCGCATCAGACTCGTGTTCGTCCCCGAGATCCAAGGCGAAGACAAAGAGACACTACAACTCAGTCTCAGGCGTCTAGGCCCTCTTCGAGTCAGCAACCAGAAATGCAGGAAGCCGGGCCGTCATCTGTACCAAATGAAGCTGATCAATTGTGCCAAACATTAAATGAAATTTGGGAGGCGGGTCCACATGCAAATGAAGATATAGCGGCTGCGTTAGTGGGAGAATTGCTTGAGCCTCCAGAGGGAGAAGAAGATGTCTTCAGAGATGTTGACGAATATGTGCCAGAGCAGACTGGCAATGATGAGTCATCATCTGCTACAGAATCAGAAGAGATGGAAGAGATTGAAGTTGAAGCTCCAGAATCTGTTCAAATTGGAACTTACGGTTCACGTTTGATCATCAATGAAGGAGGTTCGAGAAGGCGAGAGGCCAGGGAATCTGAAGATTCGGATTTTGAAGAAGAAGATGATGCTCCACTACTGACGAGGCAAAGGGCCAAACGTCATAGGTTCATGCAAGGGTCTTCCTCTGCATCCGCCAGTCAGTCAGAAGTTCCCCAAACCCAACCTCAAACCACAGCTCCACCATCACCTCCACCTCAGCAACATGAACCTTACATTCCTCATCCATTCAATCCTGCTCCCATTCAGTCCATCCCTTCTACATCAGACGCCTATACCGAAAATCAACAAATCATGCAACTCAAAAGCCGTGTCGACTTTCAGAACATTCAAATCATATCTCTCACAAAAGCAGTCGGTGAACTCCAACAGCATAACTCTAATCTTGATAAGGAGAATGCCGAACTGAGAACAATTGTTGAAAATGTTAGAGACGAGAACACGGAAATTAAATCATTTGTTGCTGATCAATCGTCTGAGATCCGAGCAATGCGGTCCCTCCTAGAGCAGCTTATGAAAAATCTACAAACTCAGGGGGAGACAAGTTGTAAAGATCAGGAAGTTCAGCGAGAAGATGATGATGATGAAGGCAATGATCCCAGTGCAAATAAAGAGATTGAGTCTGTAGATTTTCCTGCAGTTCAAGTTACTCAAATTCAGGGGGAGCCTAGTCAAGGCGAAGGACACAGGGGTGAAGCTAGTTCGTCTAAGGAGCCTACAGACTTTGAAATCAGTGAGATGATTGACGCGCCCATGGATCTTGATGATGATCCACTGGATGTAGGCTTTGATAACGAAGATGAAGAGCTTGAAGAAGGGGAGATTGCGCCAGAGGAGATAGTCGACTGGCGATCAGATGATGAAGTACTTGCTGATGAGGATGATGAAGCTGACGAGATAATAGTGCAGCAGAATCCTATCACCGATACTTATATGATTGATGGACATAACATTGTCGATGCAGATATAGTGAATGTTGCTTTAAATCCTCAGCCATCGACAGAGGAACCAGCAAGAGAGCTAACCAATGAAGAAAAACGAAAGCTATGGTTCAGGGCTGAGGAGAAGGAAGCAGCAATTAAAAGGACAATGAGGGTGCCAGGTACGGGGAAGCTGTCTGAGAGAATTTTAAGCTGGTTCTTTGACAGAGAACTGCAGCTATTCATAATAAAGAGAAAAGACGGGCTTCAGTACATGAGGCGAACCTTAAAGGCGTTCAACTCCCTGCCAAAGATTGAAATTGCAGACTTAGCTTGGAAAGATCTGATAAACATTGGCAATGATCCCTATGCGGACGTTATCGCAAGAATAATAAGAAAGGAGGGAAGATCGAGGAAGTTTGAGCGCCTGAGTCCAAGAGTTGGGAAAAGAGTAGAGGATCCATCACGTATCGACCCTCTAACTGGTAGACCTTGGATGAGGATTCATTATAAGCCAGCCAGGTGTCTTAGGAAGGTACCTCTTAAGCCAATGCCACAAAACATTCTGAAGAATCTGAAGTGGTGGTATGCTGACACAGAAACTGGGGAAGCGGTTATGGAAGACTTAGAAGAAAAGGTTATTCTTAGAGTCTATGACCCGCTTCACCTGGTGAACTTGTCTAAAGAAGACCTGCAGATCTTGTATAACTGTAAGATTTCCAGTGACGCACATATGGATGCTGAAGCGAGTAAATATGAAAATGTAGTCAAGGTATGTGTAGAAAAAGGTCTGTATGCTGGTAGTATGTTGAATCAATAATAACCATGTTCTTAAATCAAATGTGTGAATTATTAGAAGCTATCGTCAAGGGGGAGTCTGTTGGTACATCCCGTGTGACGATAGCAGTCTAAGTTGTCTTACATTGTGATTTTGCATATGTTTGGTATATATATATATTATATATGATTGATGTTTATCAGTGTTTGTATGTTTGAACTTGATGTAACGTATTACAAGAAGTTCAAACATAAAACTCAAAGATAAAATCAATCATAAGGTAATATTATAAGTTTCATCACTTAAAGTGTTTAAGTGTATTGGTTAGATTCGAATATGTAAAGGAAGACATTCGAATCTGTGATAGATTCAAATGTATCCTTAGATTCGAATGGGCTAGATTCGAATCTGTCAGATGGACAGATTCGAATGGGGCCTTAGACCAGATTCGAGGTTGGCCCACATCAGACTCGAATCAGGGTCTATAATTAGGGATAGACTCGAATCATTAAGGGACCCTTTGGCAGAATTCGTGAGGAATTAAGCGATAGGCGATCTCGAGTTTATCAGCTAGGTGAGTCCCGTTTCGGAGAGAATTAGTACGTAGGATCGTTCGTGTGTCGTTCGTTCAGCGTCTAATAGTCTCCGTGTTTCCGTTGGTTGAGAGTTGTCCGTCAAACCGTCAACGAGGATTCCGCACTCGTTAACGGGTCCGCGTCTAGATAGATCTGTCAGTGGTAGACCTTACACGAACCGCATCTAAGTTCGAACCCAATCCAATTTTGGACCATATCCGAATCCGGACCCATTCGGATTCCAACTCTTAAAATTTATTTTGCTTACCTTTGAATAACTTTTGTTATTTTATGCGTTGTGTATGTGTTTCATTCAATATATTCAAGTTTAAGAAGTGGGATTTCGAATTTTATATACTTAAATTCGAACATGCATCACTAAATTCGATCCCATATTCGATTTTAATACCAAATTCAAAGACTAGGTTAAAGTCGAAGCATATTCTCGAATTTAATATCAAATTAGAATATATATACTAAATTCGAGACAACTATTCGATTTTAATGTTCGAAGTCATACCTACATTCGAATTTAAGGGTTAAATTCGAAGGCTTCATTCGATTTTAATGTCAATTTCGAACATAAATTTGAATCTAACTTAGAAATCGAGTTTGTTCATGCATTTCGAGTTTGTTCTTGGTTTCTCGAATTTGTTCATATTTACAGCTTAAATCATACATTTCTAAGTCTAAAAATCACGAATATGTTAAGTATTAAGCCTAGCTTCGATTCTATTATACATACTTGTTAGACACAAAAAGGCCTCAGTCAAACCTGTTCTGCATCTGAAGGGGAGATTATTAATCAAACCTGTTGATGCACTTGATGGGCAAAAGTTAAGGCCTGTTTATGTCTTAATAATACATAAAAAGTGATTCGCAATATCAGGTCAAAGCTGTTCTATATGTTGCATGTGTTGCAACTAAGACAGTTTGTCCAAGCTGTTCTGTCTGCTGAACAGGCTGGACAAACTGTCTACGCTGCTCTACACTGGTGAGCACCTTGGGCATCTTACAAGTGTTCTGTTCTTTGTGAACAGAACCTGTTCCTTGTGAACAGGCTAAACACTTTATGTAATGTGTTTCCAAGTCCTCATGTATTGTTTTTGCCTACAAGATCAGTTTACAAAGTCGAAGACAAAGTGGAAATTAGAACTGCTCAGCCTGCCCAAGCTGTTCTGTTACATGAAGACAAAAGGTTATTTGAAAAAGGGTGACATACCTTTTTCTTATATCAAATAGGCCTTTACAAGGAAGAAAGACGCAAAGTTGACATTCCTTATTTGGTTAAAGGCAATGCAACATTAGACAAAGTGAAAAGACAAAAGTTCTGCACATGTGAAGACAAGTCTACTTTTCAGAAAAGTGCAGAAAAGTTATGTTGTCTTTTCAAACAAGACTTTTCCTTTTTCATTCAGTCCAATGAAGAAGTTTCTCTTAGATTCTCTGAGTGAGTATAAAAGGAATCTTCTAAGGTCAGAAAGATTAAGCCAAGAAAAAGCTAAGTGCTGAAACCAAGAGTGAACGTGGAAGTGTGTTTTTCATGCATGTAAGCCTGCTTATGTAAAACAGTTTCTCTGTGTCTAAGCTATTCTACATAAGCTGTCTGTCTGAGTCTTGTAAACACAGTGAGTGCTTCTTAGTGAGTGTATTCATTGTAAGCTAGTTTGAGTTTGTATTAGACTAGTGAACATACTGTTGTATCTGTCATCTCAGCTTGAACCTTTCCGCATTCAAGCTTGTTTGTAATTAACAATTTGTTGATAATACATACAAACATTGAGAAAATAGTCTGTAGTTTTTAAATTTCTGTATTCACCCCCCTCTACAGCTTAAAGCTATATACTTTGGGAACCTCTCGGGACCTACAACTGGTATCAGAGCAGTTTAGAGTGTGTGTCATTCTAGATCTCTCATTCTCCCAAGTTTCCATGGACAACAGTGCTGCAAATTCCTCATACTATGACAATGGCTCAATGGGCAAACCTCCAAAGTTCAATCATCAGAACTTTTCTGGTTGGAAGTGCAGAATGATGCTCTACCTAGAGAATCTGGATGTACAACTACCAGAAATTGTAATGGAGGGTCCCTATGTGCCAACCTCTGTTACAACAATAACTCCTGCTGTTGAAGGAGCAGCTCCTGAGATCAGAACATTTGAGAAAGCAAAAGCTCAATGGTCTGATGAAGACAAAAGATTGGTGGCTCTTGATGCAAAGGCCAGAAACAATCTGGTCATCTCCTTGCCTGATGATGTGTTCAAACAGGTTGAGAAGATGAAGACTGCCAAGGAGATGTGGGATACTTTGTGTACCGTCTATGATGGACCCACAATCACACTGGATAACAGGATTAACAATCTTGTTAGACAGTATGAACTCTTCTTTGCAAAACCAAAGGAGACTCTCACAGAAACCTACACCAGGTTTACTGCTCTTGTGAATGATCTCAAAGCTGTTGGGATCACTAAGGACAGCCTTACTCTGGTGAACAAGTTTTTGGACATCCTCCCTGAAGAATGGAATTACTTTTCAACAATTTTAAGAAATTCAGGTACAATCAGAAGTATGGATCTTGTCAACTTGTATGGATCTTTACTAAATGATGAACAGTCAAGGCAACAGAAGAGAAATGCCTTGGAGATGTCTAAAAGAGGTGCAGCCTTTGTGGCTAATGTGAGACAGTCTGTGAGTCAGGTGAGTGACGTGTTCACTCAACCTGATCAACAGGATGATGACAAGGAGGAGGTGTCAGATGAGGAAGATAATGCAGATCTTGCTGAACAGGATGATGAGCAAATGATAGCTATGCTTGTCAAAAGGTTCAACAAGAAAAGGTTTGGAAGAAACATGCTGCAAGGAAGTTCAGGTGCTGGCAAAAAGAAGGCATTTGATAAATCCAAGGCTGAGTGCTTCAAATGTGGCAAAAGTGGCCATATAGCTGCTGACTGTGTGTTAAAAGCCGTTGGTCAGTCATCGAAACCATACAAGACAAACAAGGATGATGGTTATAGGGTTAAGTACCTTATGGCCATGGCTAAGCTGAGGAAGTTGGAAAACTCAGTGGGTTCCAACCGCCAAAAGGGACTCATGGCAGAGACTTGTGACTGGGAGGAATCGGATTCATCATCTGATGAAGAAGACAATCAATGTCTGATGGCCAACACTGATGTCCCATCAACAAGCATTGTTAAGCTGACCTCCCTTGCTGATACACAATCCTCTTCTCTTCAAACCTGTGTTTCCCAACTTGCAGAGGGAAAGGACAATTTGGCTTTCTTAGTGACTAGCCTTGTTGGCCCCAGGCCTGCTGTCAAAACTGCTGGCAAGCATGCTGACTTTGTGTCTTCAGACAGACCGGGTGTTGAAGTTGCTGGTACATCTCCTTCAAAGGGGGAGAAGTCGTCTGCCTCTAAGACCAAGTCTAAGGGGGAGAAAACTTCCACTCCTAAGGAGAAACCAGTGCCTGCAGCACAAACTGGTCATCCAGCAGGAATCTCTGCAACAGGTACAGTAGAGGGTGCTTCTCATGCTGCTCAGTCTACTCAGGTTGAATCTCCAATCCCTGCTCAGTCTAAGGGGGAGGAATCCATTCCTGAGGGCAGGCCAAGCAGCAGAAGGAGTTATCTGATCCTAGACGAAGAAGAAGAAGAGGAGGAAAGTCCTCAAGCTTCTACCACTACAGCAGCTAAAGGAAAAGAAATAGCAGAAGATGATCCCATACAGCAGAAACAAGCAGAAATCCAATTTCACAAAGCCAGGGCCAAAGTAATGGGTCTTCCTATGCACAAGTAGTTTGAGTTTAGAGAAGAACAGCTTCAAGCCCTGGAAGTTCTTAGAAAAGAAGAAGAATCTGCCAAAGCTGCCAAATCATTTGCACTTCAAGAAGCAAAGAAAGTTAAAATGTCTACTCTGGAAGTGCAAAAGAAAATATTGGAAGCTGCTAAGGGATCAGCAGGGGAGAAGGAAGCAGAGAAAGAAAAAGGTACTCTGGTCTCAGTGACCAAGCCTACAGTGCCTCATGCAAGAGTTCAGTACCATTTTGACGACCTGGCAAAGAAAAAAATTTCAAGATGTTGCTGAAAGAAGGCTTGCCAAGGAAGCAATTGTCAAAGTTGTCCCCATATCAAGAAAAGGTAGTCAGTGGAAGTTGAAAATAACAAGGATGGGTGCAACAGGCCCTGAATTGGAAACTTATGACTACACTGACGTAGCACAGATGGGGTACAGAGAATGGATTGAATTGGCAGTTGCCCTGAGTGAGTCAAAGTCAGAAACAGCTAAGACAATCAGGGCATATGTCAAGAAACTGATGGAGAGAGTAAAGAACCTTGGCCTGATTTCCAAAGAAGCAAGTGAATGTGTCTTGGTGACACATCCAAAAATTAAGGCCAGGAGGACAAGGAAGGACACTGAAATGGAACTACTCCTTACACTGATTGAACAAGGCGATTATGCCATTGAAATGAAAGGAGTTGATCACAGTCTGCCTAGTGGAATAGAGTTTGAAGATGGCAAGATCATTGAAGAGCCTGAGCTGGGGGCATTTTTTGTAGATCCCTTAACTCAGAAGAAATGCTTTCAAAGAGCTTCAGATCTATACAAAGTTGATCTAAAACAACTTGTGGCCTTCAGACTTGCAGTTTCATTCAGGCAGTCTAGTAAGTGGAGAGCAGCCATCTGGGATCAGCTCAGAGGCTTCTTTGAGAGAGGAGAACTTGAGGATCCCAAGTTCATGTTTATAAGAAGTGAAATTCAAGAGCTTGAGGATACCAGAGAGCAACTTGAAAAGATGTTTGAAGGTGCCCCTCCAGTGTGATGAAGTCCATCTGCCATCTGGGCAGGTGAAGAATGGAAGCTGTCCATCAGTTGGACAGGCTTACCATTTTCTGCTCCCAACAATAACAGTCCAATGTACATTAGTTGTACTCTATTTTACATATGTTGTAATTTCCTTTTACATTAGTTGTAATATACATCAGTACATTAGTTGTACTTTTGTAAGAACATGTGTTGTTCTAATGTAATCAAAAATCAGTGTATATATAAACTGATCTTTTACTTTATGTTGATGTTGTAATTCTATTTCAACAAATGTATTGTAAGAATATATAGTGATTTTTGACAAGACCATCTTAGACTGGTTATTGCAAATAGGGGGAGATTGTTAGGCATAAAAAGGCCTCAGTCAAACCTGTTCTGCATCTGAGGGGGAGATTATTAATCAAACCTGTTGATGCACTTGATGGGCAAAAGTTAAGGCCTGTTTATGTCTTAATAATACCTAAAAAGTGATCTGCAATATCAGTCCAAAGCTGTTCTATATGTTGCATGTGTTGCAACTAAGACAGTTTGTCCAAGCTGTTCTGTCTGTTGAACAGGCTGGACAAACTGTCTACGCTGCTCTACACTGGTGAGCAGCTTGGGCATCTTACAAGTGTTCTGTTCTTTGTGAACAGAACCTGTTCTTTGTGGACAGGCTAAACACTTTATGGAATGTGTTTCCAAGTCCTCATGTATTGTTTTTGGCTACAAGATCAGTTTACAAAGTCGAAGACAAAGTGGAAATCAGAACTGCTCAGCCTGCCCAAGCTGTTCTGTTACATGAAGACAAAAGGTTATTAGAAAAAGGGTGACAGACCTTTTTCTTATATCAAAATAGGCCTTTCAAGGAAGAAAGACGCAAAGTTGACATTCCTTATTTGGTTAAAGGCAATGCAACAGTAGACAAAGTGAAAAGAAAAAAGTTCTGCACATGTGAAGACAAGTCTGCTTTTCAGAAAAGTGCAGAAAAGTTATGTTGTCTTCTCAAACAAGACTTTTCCTTTTTCATTCAGTCCAATGAAGAAGTTTCTCTTAGATTCTCTGAGTGAGTATAAAAGGAAGCTTCTAAGGCCAGAAAGATTAAGCCAAGAAAAAGCTAAGTGCTGAAACCAAGAGTGAACGTGGAAGGGTGTTTTTCATGCATGCAAGCCTGCTTATGTAAAACAGTTTCTCTGTGTCTAAGCTATTCTACATAAGCTGTCTGTCTGAGTCTTGTAAACACAGTGAGTGCTTCTTAGTGAGTGTATTCATTGTAAGCTAGTTTGAGTTTGTATTGGACTAGTGAACATACTGTTGTATCTGTCATCTCAGCTTGAACCTTTCCGCATTCAAGCTTGTTTGTAATTAAGAATTTGTTGATAATACATACAAACATTGAGAAAATAGTCTGTAGTTTTTAAATTGTTGTATTCAGCCACCTCTACAGCTAAAAGTTATATACTTTGGGAACCTCTCGGGACCTACAATACTCTATCATATTCTTGTTAAAACTCAAGCCAAATTAGCTTTATTCACACAAGAAATGATAAATTCGAATTTCTATCTTCAAAACCAAACATATAGAAGCTTAAAAGGTCGATTCTTACCTCAAATTTGTACGAGATCACGAATGCAACCGTAGATTGTTGTAGTACTCCTCGAGATCTTTCCGATGACGTATAGAACTCGACAATCGGCCGGTCGGTTTGGGAGGAAATTTAGAGAGAAGGTAGAGAGAAAGTAGGGAGAGTTCTAGAGAGAGAGAGTAAATGGTGAAATGAAAGGCATTTGGCCTTTTTTTTCCCATCTTTCCTCATTTTGCATATTTCACCCCTCAACTTATCTGGTTCCATAAAATACTGATTTACTCTTAGTTTTATCATCACTAACTTTTAAAATTCATAATATTCCATAATAATAATTCAAAATTCTCAATTTTCTTAAAATAACAACAAACTTTTAAATATCCAAATACATAATCAGTGCGCATAATTCAACTTAATTATAACTTATCCATCTAACTAAATCTGAATTAAAATAATTAAATTCCAGGATGTTACAGCATGGGCTCCACCATGCTCTAACTTCGTCCTCGAAGTTATGTGGATTCAAACAATTGTGGATATTTCCTCAACATTTCCGACTTAGTCTCCCATGTATGATTCGATCCCTTATGATGCTTCCAACGTAGAAGCACCATTTCTATCTCTTTGCTCCTCAACTTCTTTATCTTTGTATCTAACACACACTCCGGCTCTTCAATATACCGGAGCCTTTCATGAACTTGCAGCTCAGTGTGGTCAGCCCAATCCAATATTGAACGATTTCCTGAGATTCCCAACATGAAACACCGGGTGTATACCCGATATCTCTTCAGTCAACTCTAAGCGATAAGACTGGTTTCCAACTTTTTCGACAATCCTGAATGGTCCGACGAATCTCGGAGCCAACTTTCCTCTCTTCACGAAACGAGTAACACCTCTCATAGGTGATACTTTCAGATATACCCAATCATTTATTTCAAAGTTGTTTGGTTTGTGCCTCCTATCGTAATAACTTTTATGATGATCCTGGGCCGCCTTCATGTTCTGTCTAATCAATTGTATCTTCTTGTTTGTTTCTTGAAGCAATGCCGGCCCAGCAATCGGCGTTTCACCAGTTTCTCTCCAACAAGTAGGAGTCCTACACCTCCCATATAAAGCCTCAAATGGTGCCTTCTTTATCGTTGCGTGATAGCTGTTGTTATACGAAAACTCTATCAGTCGCAAATGGTCGTCCCAATTGCCACCAAAATCCAGTACACATGATCTCATCATATCCTCCAAGGTGAGGATTGTTCGTTCACTTTGGCCATCGGTTTGCGGACGATAGGCCGTACTCATAGCGATCCTTGTTCCCAACCCTTCTTGCAGTGCTGACCAGAAGTTTGAAGTAAAACGACTATCCCGATCAGACACAATGGACTCCGTGTCTAGAAACAATCTCGTCTACATAAATCTGAGCCAACTTCTCCAAAGAATAATATTCTCTTATCGGGATAAAGTGTGCCGACTTAGTCAATCTATCAACTATTACCCACACTGCATCATGTTGACGCCTAGTCTTCGGTAGTTTTGTAACAAAATCCATAGTTATGTGCTCCCACTTCCATTCCGGAATGGGAAGCGGTTGCAGACTGCCGTATGGTTGCTGATGTTCGGATTACACCAGCCGGCAAGTCCTACATCGTTCAACGTACTGACCGATATCCTTCTTCAATCCCGGCCACCAGAAGTCTGCTTTAAGTTCATTGTACATCTTTGTACTTCCAGGATGTATAGAAAACTTAGATGAGGTGCTTCTTCAATGATCACCTTTCTCATACCACCCAACTTCGGCACCTAGATCCTTCCATATACCCCTTTCAGTCCTGATTCACTGGTTTCCATAATCTTAATAGCACTCCTATATCCTCAGCACCAACATTTTCATCTTTCAAGGCTTCTTCCTGAGCGGCCTTAACATCATTTATAATGGTAGACGTTAACATAGTAGACATCATCACGTAACAACAATCCTTAGAGTAAGCCTTACGGCTTAATGCATCGGCTACTACATTAGCCTTTCCGGTGTGATAAAGGATTTCACAATCGTAATCCTTTATAAGTTCCATCGAACGTCTCTGCCTCATATTGAGCTCCTTCTGACTAAAAATGTATTTCAAACTCTTATGGTCCGTGTAGAGTTGACACTTAGTCCCGTACCGATAGTGTCTCCGTAACTTCAAGGCAAATGTAACTGCGGGCAACTCCAAATCATGAGTCGAATAATTCTTCCCATGTTGCTTTAACTGTCTTGAAGCATATGCTATAACCTTTCCACGCTGCATCAGTACAGCGCCTAATCCCAATCTCGATGCATCATTGTATACTACAAAATCCTCATTGCCCTCTGGTAGAGAAAGTATCGGAGCTTCACTTAGCGTCTTCTTCAAGATATCGAATGCCTCTTGTTATACGGTTTCCCATACAAACGGTGCATTCTTCTTTGTTAATGCAGTCAAAGGAACTGCAATCATTGAAAAGTCCTTTATAAATCTCCGATAGTAGCCCGCCAGTCCAAGAAAACTCCTAACTTCTGTAGCTGAACGAGGCAGTTCCCAGTTTCTTATGTTGGTACACCCTGTGTGACGATAGCAGTCTAAGTGATACAACATTGTGGTTTAACAAGTGTTTGATATATATGTTTATATATGGTTGATAATTACTATTGTTTGTGTGTTTGAACTTAATGTAACGTATTACAAGAAGTTCAAACATAAAGATCAAAGATAAAATCAATCATAAGGTTAAAACATAAGTTTCAATACTTAGTTAATTATGTTAAAATGTAGATTCGAAATGTCTAAAGACCAAGATTCGAATTTAGGTCAGATTCGAATGGGTCAGTTAGACAGATTCGAATATGCTTACTTAGGTAGATTCGAGAATGTCAGTGAGGACAAACTCGAATGGGCCTTGGGCCGGATTCGAGTTTGGCCCATGGCAGACTCGAATTAGCCTATATAATTAGGGACAGACTCGAAATATTATGTGACTTTTTGCAGAATTCGAGAGTGATTAAGCAAAGAGCGATTTCGAGTTTATCATCAGTGTTGGTGTCGTTTCGGAGAGAATCAGTTCGAAGGTGCGTTCGTGTGTCGTTCGTACAGCTTCTGATAGTCTCCGTGTTTCTGGTGAGAGTTGTTTCCGTCTACCCGTTAACGAGGATTCCGCACTCGTTAACGGTTCCGCGTCTAGATAGATCTCGTAGTGGTAGACCTTACAAGTGGTATCAGAGCCTACGGGGTGTTCTTCGTGTTCTTCGTGTTCATCTAGATACATTCTAGGTTTCTTGACGCTTTTTGGACGGCTTTTCTCTCAAAATTCGTGTTTTTCGTGTTTTTCGAGCTTAGCAAATTGTCATCCGGGAAATACTTCGTGTTTTTCACTTTTTTGTTCGAAATCAATATTTTTCGTTGTAAAAATATTGATTTAATCTGCAAAACGTAAAGAAATCGAAGTGTTAGCCGTTTTTCGAGTTTGCGGCGCTCGAATCTGTTAGGAGTAATTAGGGTTATTCTTAGTCTCGAGTCTAACCAAAATCCGCTCCTCTCGAGTTTGATAAAGTGTGTTTCGAGTTTGATTCGAGTCTGTGCTAGTTTCGAATAGGTTCTTGAATCTGCTGACATTCGAGTTTGTTTCGAATTTGGTCTAGAGTCGAATAGGGCTTCGAATCTGCTGATTGTTCGAGTTTGCCTTGACCATCGAGTTTAGGGACTTTTCGAATCTGTCATTACTTTCGAATTTAATTGACTTTCAAACTTAATCGAATTTAATCCCAAATAAATTGAAATTTAATTATATTCGAATCAACCTAGATTCGAAAGAATTAACTCAAATTAGTTTCGAATTAAATAAATTAAGTTCAATTCAATTACTTTCGAAAACATGTCAAATCTTCAAAAATTCCTGGAAATTGACCACGAGGTCGGGAAGGCAAACACTCCGCCTAAGCTGATGAAACTCGAGGATTACTATTGGTGGAAAGATCGGTTTGCCGATTTCGTGCGTTTCAACGATATGCGCATGTGGGTTTGTATTGACGAAGGATACATTCCACCAATTTCTGAAGTTGAAGGCCGTCAGAGAGTCTTATCATATCAGATGATGAAGGAAGATGATAAGAAACTTTATGAAGCCGAAAACAGAGCTTTCTTGATAATTCGAATGGCGTTGCCTTAGGATATACTACACACATTCCGGACTCAGAAGACCTCTAAGGAACTTTGGGAGTCACTGGAAAAGAGATGTGAGGGTAATCCAAGAGTTCGAAGAAAGCGCATGGACCTGTTGAAACAACAGTTTGCAATTTTCAAGGCGTTGAAGGATGAACAGCTGGATGATACCATCACCCGCTTTTATCATCTGTTAACGGAGCTTGAAAGTCACGGGATTGAGTATAATGACACTGAGAAGAACAATAAGCTTCTTGATGCCTTACCAGCCAAATGGGCAATGTATGTGTCAATGATCAAGCTTAATGAAGACAAGTATTATACCCAATCTTTGGAAGATATTGTGGGAACGTTGCGAGCTTATCATTTCGAGCTACTGAAGGCCGAAACGGATTACGAACAAGTCCAGAATCCAGCGATGTATTTTGGAAAATCAACAAAACCTTCAGCCGCAACTGATCTGAAGACTGCTACAGCGTTTTTCACCGGAGAAACGTCGTCACCAGCAGAGACTGATGACACTCTGAACAGAGCGTTCTTAGGATTAGGAAGATCGGAAGAACCGCAGCCTCAAGTACCTCAGGCATCAACATCTCAGGGCTACTCTAAGATGCCCATGAGCGCTAAATCAGCGGAAGAACATTTGAACTTGCTTGCTTCATTTGTGGCCGCGTACGGGAACTGCGTTCAGGGGAAGATAAACGATCCTGCTCTCTGGGATGAAGACTATGATCAGGTCGACCCTGACGATCTTGAGGAGATGGACCTTAAATGGCAACTGGCCATGGTAACCCAACGGGTTAAAAGATTCATCAAACGAACTGGGAGGAATTTGACGATGAATAATAAGGGGATTGGATTTGATAAGTCCAAGGTCAAGTGCTACAACTGTCAAGGTCTGGGACACTTCGCCAGAGAATGTCAAAGACCGAAGGTAGATACATACCAAGGGAAAAACCAGCATCATGGACAATTTCAGAATCAGTCTCAACAACGATACCTTCCGAGTTCATCTACCGGTCAAACCAATCTAGCTGGTCTTCTATCAAATGTCACATCAGACAGACAGCTGGATGGTACCTACGACTGGACTTCACATCCGGAATCAAATGCTCGGGCTTTTATGATTGAAGTCACGGAGAATGGATGTGAAGGGGAAGAGTAGACCACAAGGGACAGTTGTCCGATGTGGGTGGAGAAGACGAATGATCAGACGCTTCTGGAGTTTGCCGCTCAAATGGCCAATGTGTAATCTGACCACACAAAGGTTAGTCTGCCTTACTCTCTTTTTCATGAATTATGCTTGTTATGTGTTACTTCTAATGATAGGTTAAATCTAGTCTTAGAATCACATAAAACTATAACTGCTCAAATTGAGTCTTTAAAGGCTGATAATGCTAGCCTAAACGACATTAAGCAAGATCTTAAGGAAAAACTTAAGGCTGATGCTCAAGATGTAATAGTTCTGAAAGACAAACTGAGTGAGCAGTGTGTTAGGTTAGAGCTTATGTATGGGCATGTAGAAGCCTTGACCAAAAACCTTAAGGACAAAGACATAGAGCTAGCTGAAACAAAGGTAAAGGTAGCAGAGGCCAATAGTAAGCTAGAGAAGTTTAGGAATTCAAGCCTGAACCTTGGGAAAGTTTTAGATGCTCAACGTCAATCTAAAAAGCCTGTAGGTCTAGGATTTCATGAAATTCCTCCACCTCTTAATGCAAACTATGTGCCTCAACCTCAAGAGAAAACTGACAAATCATTAGACCTAGAGGACACACCTGCACCTACATCTGAGCCTGTAGTAGAAAATACACCTAAGGTAACTGATACAACCGTCAAGGTTAAGAAAGTCAAATTTGTGTCTTCCTCCAGTGAAACACCTGCAGGAAAACATAAAATTGATTTTAATGATCAGGACGATGAGCCAGTCGCAATAGATGTACAAAAGGACCAAGACACTAGTGAGACACCTAAGTCTAATGGCACACACAAGAAGTCAATAGATAAGATGTCCTGCTTCAGATGTCATGAAAAAGGGGCATGTTGCTTCTAACTGTCCGCTTAGGAAAGCCGAAGTTACAACTAAGACAGTGAAGCCAACACCTGTTAAGCCCTCAACAAATATGGCGAGCACTAGTAGTTCTCAGAGTACCGAGAAAACTGTGCAGGCTGCACCAAAACAAGTTGTGAAACAAACACCGGTAAAGGTTGGACCAAACGAAGTGGTTAGGACAAATTCACCGAATAGAGTCGTAAATCAATCTAGGTCTGGACCTCAACAACAATATAGGAGCACAACACCTAGCAGAGCATACACTCCGATTAGGTCACACACTCCTATAAGGCATCACACACCGGTAAGAGCTCAGGGATCACAATCTGAAATGCAATGTAATCGGAATTATTCGAGAGCTCCAAAACAAATGCCTACTCAAAGGCAAAGAGTGAATTTACATCACTCGGCACCACAACAAACTCCTGTTCAACGACCCAAGTCACCTGAAAGGCGAGATGGGTATTTGAAAGAGTTTAAGTATGTGGACGAGAATGGTATAACCAAGTCAGTTATGGCTTGGGTTCCCTGTGATAACTAACCTATTTTCTTTCATGTGCAGGAGATTACCACAGGTCCAAACAACAAATGGTTCGTCGACAGTGGATGCTCCAGGCACATGACAAGGGAAAGAAGTCTCCTTACAGACTTCAAGGGTGGGAATCGGGGATTTGTATCATTCGCGGGAAATAAAGGAGGAAACATCACGGGTACCGGAGTGGTCACTAATGGGACGATCAAGTTGGACCAAGTTTATCACGTTGATAAACTGGTTCACAATCTCATTAGTGTATCTCAAATCTGTGACAAGAAGAATTCAGTATTGTTCACAGACACTGAAGCGTTAGTGCTAAAACCGGGTTTCAAAATTCCTGAAGAGTGGATATTGATGCGGGCACCAAGGAAGAATGACTTGTACATGCTTGATATGAACAAGCCGGAGACTTCGATGGGGCCAATCTGTCTGTTATCCAAAGCTTCGGACACAGAATCAGTGTTGTGGCACAGACGCATGGCACATTTGCACCTAAGGAAAATGAATTATATAACGAAAAATGGGTTGGTGCAAGGTGTGCCTATGAAGAGCTTTCAGTTCGAGGACAAGTGTCTACCATGCAAGAAGGGCAAACAACATAAGAAGACACACAAGTCCAAGACTCAGAATTCCATAACCTCTACATTCGATTTGTTGCATATGGATCTCTTCGGACCAATCAACAAAAGGAGTATAGGAGGTAGTTGGTATTGTTTGGTTATCACTGACGATTACTCATGATTTTCTTGGGTTTTCTTTCTAGGTACAAAGGACGAGACGACTTCCAAGCTCATCGGGTTCTTAGACCAAGTGGAGAATTCCTACGGAACACGGGTTAAAAGGATACGTAGTGATAATGGAACTGAGTTCAAAAACACTGTAATTGGTGTATATTGCCTCTCAAAGGGCATAGTGCATCAATTTAGTGCACCATACGAGCCTCAACAAAATGGGGTGGCCGAACGTAAAAACAGGACATTGATTGAGGCTGCAAGGACTATGCTTTCGGATTCAAAGCTTCCTACCATGTTTTGGGGGGAGGCAGTGAATACCGCGTGCCATATTTTAAACCGAGTCCTTACAGTCAAATCTTTGAACAAAACCTGTTATGAAATTTTGAATAAACGGCCACCTAATTTAACTGGCTTCGAACAGTTTGGGGTACCATGCACTTTATTGCGTACAAAACATCAACCGAAGTTTGGTGAAAAGGCTGACGAAGGATACTTCCTAGGTTATGTGCCGAACTCACCAAACAAACGGGTTTTTAACAAAACAAATGGTACGGTGGAAATTGTGTATAACATTGAAGTCACAAGTTATACACATGAACCCCAAACAGGTCCGAAATGGATATTTGACTATGATAAATTATTTGAGTCATTTAACATTCCTTTGGATGAAAATGCAGGTACAATCGAAAAGGACATGGCGACGTTACATCTAAATGACGAAGGTCATACCTTTCCGAGGACTACATTTCAATCCGCATCCAAGCCTACTGCGACTGAAGATGGATCTCCAGAAGTTGCTGATCCAGAAACACCTACCACTGAGAATCAGACTCAAGCAACAAGTTCCAACTCTGAGGAAAATGTCCACGAGGAGGAAAATGTAGAATCTGAGGTTGTTCCCCCATTAGGTGAAATAGGATCTAACTTAGGAGATAATCTGAGAGTTGACGAGATAGAGACCTCTAGGATTAATAAGAACCATCCTATAGAAAGCATCATAGGAAATCCTAACGAGGGTGTGAAGACTAGGAGTAGTGTAAATAACAACACTGTGTTGTTGTCAATGATAAACGACTCCGAGGCATATCATACCTGTCTCTATTCATGTTTCATATCGCAAGTAGAGCCTAAGAATGTGCAAATGGCACTTAAAGATAACTCCTGGGTTGAAGCGATGCAGGAAGAACTTTCGCAGTTTAGGAAACTAGAAGTGTGGGAGTTAGTTCCATTACCTCGAGGGGAAGTTGCCATAGGAACCAAATGGGTTTTTAAGTGCAAAAGAGACGATCGGGGTATAGTCACTCGCAACAAGGCTAAGTTAGTTGTAAAGGGTTTCAACCAAGAGGAGGGAATCGATTACAATGAAGTGTTTGCGCCAGTAGCTAGGCTAGAAGCTATTATGTTGTTTCTGGCTTTTGCTTCCTTCAAGGGCTTTAAGGTATATCAACTAGATGTTAAGAGTGCTTTTCTATATGGAAAAGTGAAGGAGCTGGTGTACGTAGAACAGCCGCCCGGATTTACAGATCCAAAATATCCTGATAGAGTATATCGTTTAGATAAGGCTCTATATGGATTGCATCAGGCACCAAGGGCATGGTACGAGACTCTATCCAACCACTTATTAGAGAACGGGTTTGAAAGGGGTAGGATAGATAGTACGCTGTTCGTCAAGAGGAAGGGAGAACATTTTATCTTGGTACAAGTGTACGTAGATGATATCATTTTTGGATCATCAGACGAACAAATGTGCAAAGATTTCGTGAAGGTGATGAAGTCGAAATTCGAGATGAGTGCTATGGGAGAGTTAAATTTCTTTTTGGGGTTACAAGTTGACCAGAAGAAGGATGGTATGTTTATCCATCAGACGAAGTATGTCTATGACATATTAGAACGCTCGGGATGGAAGGAACAAAATTGACTGCCCATTTCACCACGCCGATTCAAGTGAATCACAATCTCGGACCGGGTACTGAAAGTGATACCGATGTGGATCCGACGTTATATCGGGCCATGATTGGATCACTTATGTATTTAACTGCTTCAAGACCTGACATCATGTTTGCTGTGTGTATTTGTGCTAGGTTTCAAGCGAATCCGAAGGAGATGCATATGAAAGCTGTGAAGGGGATTCTACGATTACCTCAAGTCGAATCCGAAGCTGGGACTTTGGTATCACGCGGAGGGAGATCTAGAGTTGGAAGCGTTCACGGATTCTGACTACGGAGGATGTAGCTTGAGGCGCAAATCAACAACTGGAGGTTGTCAATTCCTAGGAGGAGACTGGTATCTTGGCAATGCAAGAAACAGACGTCGGTAGCCGTGTCAACGTGCGAGGCCGAGTATGTTGCTGCTCACAGGTTCTGTGGATACAACAACAATTGCGGGATTACGGTTTGGCTTACACTCAAACTCCAATTAGGATAGATAACCAATCTACAATTGCTATAACAAATAATCCAGTTAAACACAACAAAACAAAGCACATAGACATAAGGCATCATTTTATTCGTGATTGTGCTGAAAAGAACTTTATCAAATTGGTAAAAGTGGCAACGGAAGATAATAATGCAGACTTATTTACCAAAGCATTTGATAAGTCACGGTTTGAATATTTAATTCAGCTAAATGGAATGCGCAACCCAGAGTAATTTGACCTTAGTAGTAGTTTATTTCCTTTTATAGCAGTAGTATTTCTTTCTTTTTATAGTAAGTCTGCTAATTTAGGAAAGTTTCTATTTTTAGTAAGTTGTTAGGTTATCTTCTTATATTGCTATTTCTTATGAAAAACAAAAGAAAAAAGAGAGAAAATCATAAAAATACAAAAAAAAAAAAAGAGAATATCAGAAAAAGAGTTAAGTCTTAGAAGCATAGGTTCAAAGTGACGAAAATTAGCACAGTCGTTACAAACTCTAAGTGTTTAGGCTTTCACACATAATGCAATTAAATTCTAAGTGTTATACTTTATTTTAGTTTGATGTGTTGGTAGGCATAATACATATAGGGAGTTCCAAGGCTAATAAAATATTCAAGAAATAGTCAAACGTGTCGCTAACTTAGATGTATGACCAATGAGTCTTAATTTTTATGTACAAGACATACAAATTTTGAGTCTAAATGAGGTATGCAAACTTTCTGGGGATGTATAGCAACATCAAATACATCTAAAAATGGAAAACATAGAAAAATCAAAAGGAATTGAGAGTCAAAAATATGTAACTTTGTTGTACGTAAGTACAGACCTGTTGCCTCTGTTTTGATTCGGGTTAGCAAGATAAGTCGCTTTGTTGTAAGTCGGTACAGACCTGTCACCGCTGTCTTGCTAGCTTTAAAAATAAACCTTATGTCAAACTAAGACACTTTGTTGTATGAAAATACAGACCTGTGTCCGATGTTTGTCTTTTAAAGAAAGTTTGCAAATACCAACAAGTTAGAATCTTTGTATGTATGCCTTGATCATAAAAGTATGTCTATGTCTAAGTCTCGTAAGATAATTTCATGATAAATAAATATGACAAGGGATATTCCGAAATGTAGCATGTTAAATTTTAATAAGATAGCTTAAGTCTAAGTTAAATTTCTTGTCAAAATTTTAAAACTTTATTTTTACTTAGTTTTTATTTTATTTTATTGTATTTTACCTTAGTTTATTTTACTTTATTTTATTTTATTTTTTACTTAGGAAAAAGGTCAAAAATTTCTAAGGGTGCATTCATAGTTGGATAAAATAAACACTGCATGAAAATCTTGTGCTTAGGGTAAAAGGTTTGGCATAGTTTATTCCGTTACACAATAAGGTTGAAAAATTTGAAAAAGTTGAATTTATTTCAACATTTTCGAAATTTTCTAAGTGTTTTGGGTAATTCGAGTTTAGTTTAAACTCGAAATTGGATGACCTCGAATCTGTCATTAGATTCGAATGTGGCCATAGACTCGAAGGTAGGTGGTATAAATAGGTTAACAGTAACGTCATTAAGTCATCTGTTTTCGAATCTATACTCTTGAATCTATTAGGCGATTTCGAATCTGTTTCCTCGAGTCTACCGTTTTCCTCAAAAACGACAATTTGTCGAGTTTCTTACTTGGGTGTTTGATTCTACTGATACATCTAGGTATAATCAACTTGGTTGTACAAGATTCATGTAATTTAATACACCATTTAAGTCAAAATCACCAATTTTTTAAGGTTTGATGGTCGAAACCGTGTTTTTCAAAATTACAAAGTTTGAACCGTTAAAAAGTCAAATTAAAGGCAAATATCTGTGATTAGAACCTAGTTGGACTAATGTATGTGATTTTCTAAGTTCAAAATGGTTAAAATCATAGTGTTTGGTGATGAGTTGGGCCGACGGGTTCGAATCTGTTCATGACCACTCTCGAGTTTGTCAGTGAACTCGAGAAGGTCACTAGATTCGAGCGTGCCATCAAATTCGAAAAATGGTTTATTCGAATCTGTTTATTCGAATCTATCATTTTATTTGTACTATTTAATTTAAATTTTATTAAACTTGTAGAAATTCTTTTGTGTTGGATTTTGTACTTAATAAAGTTCAAAATAAAACAAATTGGAATTTAAACAAGTTTATTGATTTTTAATAATTCTAATAGTTTATCTATTGTGCAGATATGGCTGTTAGAGTATTCGTGCCGAAGCACAATATGGTCATTCCCCCCGACCATCATATCCCTGAGGCGCAGGGATTCAGACAAATGTTGGATTTCCTAGTAGAATCTAGGATTGCGTTTGCTTTGTCCCATAACATTCAGATTGTTATTCCCTATGTTCGCCAGTTCTATGATCATCTACAGGTGGATTGCTCTGTCACCCCGACAGTGCTGAGAACAAGGATAGCAGGACAACCATTGGTGTTTTCTGCCGATATGCTGCGTCAGGTTTTGCAGCTAGGATCTCAGGAAGAAGAGTCTGGGCCTATTGACTTTCCCTTAAGTGTTAGGCAAGCAGCGTTTCTGAGAATGGGTTACAGTTTAGATGTTATGAAGACATCTTACATGAAGAGCGGGCTTATTGGTCAATGGAGGTTTTTGGCTCATGTTTTTCATGGTTTGTTTTGCGGCGAAGAAAGCTGGTTTTGATTATATTGTCTCGAAGATCCAATCTGGGATGATCGCTTTAGTATATAATCGGCCCTTTAGCTTTTCTGAAATGTTTTTCTCGGAGTTCGTCCATCAAATCTCGGCTCCAGAGCAGCAACAATTTCTGCTATATCCTCGATTCATAATGATGCTCATCAGGCACTTCTTGCCGAATTTGCCGCAGCAAAATGAGATTCAGAGTGTCGCGGTGATGGATAAAAGGATTTTTGCTGATTGTTCCTCGCACAGAGGAAGGTTGGCGGTTCCGGTCGAGCGACCGTTGTTTGGAGCAGTTCTAGACAGGAACTTTGAAGCACCGAATAATGCCAACTGGGCAGGAGAAGTGGAAGTTCAAGCTAGACAGCCACCGCAACAACAATGACAACAACTGCGTGCACAGCCACAAAGGAGACGACAAAGAGCTACCGCGAGTCAAACTCAGGCATTTAGGCCTTCTACAAGTCAACAGCAAGAGGTACAAGAAGCAGGGCCTTCGAATGTCCCAAGTGAATCTGATCAGTTATGTCAGACGTTACATGAAAATTGGGAAGCTGGTCCTCATGCAAATGAAGAAATATCTGCAGCATTAGTTGGAGAATTGCTTGAGCCTCCAGAGGGAGAAGAAGATGTGCTTAGGGATGTTGACGAATATGAACCAGAGCAGACTGGTAATGATGAGTCATCATCTGCAACTGAGTCAGAAGAAATGGAGGAGATAGAGGTTAAAGCTCCAGAGTCCGTATCTACAGAACCTCCTGTTCAAATGGGAACTTATGGATCAAGGTTATTAGTATCGGAAGAAGCTTCAAGGAGGCGAGCAACAAGAGAGTCTGATGACTCTGATTTTGAAGAAGAAGAGGTTGCACTATTAGTGACAAGGCAACGGGACAAGCGTCATAGATTTATGCAAGGATCTGCTTCAGCTTCAGCAGAACAACCTGATATTCCTCAACCTCAAATTCCGAAACCTCAGGACCCTCAAACCACCATTCCACCATCACCACCTCATGATGAACCATACATCCCATCGCCGATCATTTCAACTCCAATTCAATCCATCCCATCCACCTCATCCACATATGCAGAAAATCAAAGGTTTTTGCGCCTAAAAGATAGAGTTGACTTCCAGGAAATCCAAATCTTTGGGCTAACAACGGCAATCGGTGAACTTCAGAAGCATAACGCAAATAATGATAACGAGAATACCGAACTGAAGAAGATTGTGGAAAAAGTTCAGGAAGAGAACTTAGAGCTAAAGACTTTTGTCGCTGATCAAGCAGCCGAACTTAGATCGATGCGCTCCCTGGTTGAGCAGTTAATGAAAAATTTACAGGCTCAGGGGGAGATATCCAGCCGAGATCAAGTGGAAAGGACGAGGGATGATGATAATGAAGATGACCAAGGCAATGATCGCAGCACTCAAAGACAGAATGAGCCAGTAGATTTTCCTGCTGCTCTGGATGCTCAATCTCAGGGGGAGCCAAGTCATGCAGGGGCTAAAGAAGGAGAGGCCAGTTCGTCTAAACCTACAGAATATGAGATAAATGAGATGATTGATGCTCTTATGGATCTCGATGATGACCCGATGGACTTGGGCTTTGACTTTGAAGATGATATGGAAGAACTAGAAGAGGGAGAATTTGTTCCTGAAGAGATTGTTGATTGGAGATCAGATGATGCGGTGTGTGCTGACGAAGACGATGAAGCCAATGAGATTGTAGTCCAGCAAAATCCAATCACTGATACATATGTGATAGAAGGAAATGATGTTGTTAACATAGAAGTGGTGAATGCTGCTTTAAATGTTGAGTCATCAATAGAAGAGCCTGCCAGAGAGCTAACAAATGAAGAGAAACGAAAGCTATGGTTTAGGGCAGAGCAGAAGGACTTAGAGCTGAAAAAGAAGATGAAGGTGCCGGGTACTGGAAAACTGTCAGGAAGCATATTAAGCTGGTTCTTCGATAGGGAACTGCAGCTATTCATAATCAAGAGAAAAGATGCGCTCCAGTACCTCAGAAGATCTCTGAAAGTTTTCAGTTCACTGCCGAAGATTGAGATAAAGGCTTTAGCTTGGAAAGATCTAATCAATATCGGCAATGATCCTTACGCAGAAATAATTGCCAGAATCATAAGGAAAGAGGGAAGATCGAGAAAGTTTGAACAGCTTAATCCTAGGATAGGAAAAAGAGTAGAGGATCATTCTTGAATAGATCCTCTAACTGGGCGTCCTTGGATGAAGATTCAATACAAACCCGTAAGATGTCTGAGAAAGGTGCCGCTCAAGCCTATGCCACAGAACGTCATAAAAAATCTGAACTGGTGGTATGTTGAGAGTGAGACGGGAGAAGCGGTGATGGAAGATTGTGAAGAAAAGCTGATTCTTAGAATCTATGATCCTCTTCACCTGGTAAACCTTTCTCGAGATGACCTTCAAATTTTGCATGCTCATAAGATTTCAAGTGATACTCATATGGATGGTGAGGCTAGAAAGTATGAGAATGTAGTTAAAGTGTGTGTTGAAAAGGGTTTGTATGCTAGAAGCAGTTTGAATAAATAATAAGCAAAGTTCTTAATCAAATGTGTGAATTATTAGAAGCTATCGTCAAGGGGGAGTCTGTTGGTACACCCTGTGTGACGATAGCAGTCTAAGTGATACAACATTGTGGTTTAACAAGTGTTTGATATATATGTTTATATATGGTTGATAATTACTATTGTTTGTGTGTTTGAACTTAATGTAACGTATTACAAGAAGTTCAAACATAAGGTTCAAAGATAAAATCAATCATAAGGTAATAAAATAAGTTTCAATACTTAGTTAATTATGTTAAAATGTAGATTCGAAATGGCTAAAGACCAAGATTCGAATCTAGGTCAGATTCGAATGGGTCAGTTAGACAGATTCGAATATGCTTACTTAGGCAGATTCGAGAATGTCAGTGAGGACAAACTTGAATGGGCCTTGGGCCGGATTCGAGTTTGGCCCATGGCAGACTCGAATTAGCCTCTATAATTAGGGATAGACTCGAAATATTATGTGACTTTTTGCAGAATTCGAGAGTGATTAAGCAAAGAGCGATTTCGAGTTTATCATCAGTGTTGGTGTCGTTTCGGAGAGAATCAGTTCGTAGGTGCGTTCGTGTGTCATTCGTACAGCTTCTGATAGTCTCCGTGTTTCTGGTGAGAGTTGTTTCCGTCTACCCGTTAACGAGGATTCCGCACTCGTTAACGGTTCCGCGTCTAGATAGATCTCGTAGTGGTAGACCTTACATCTTATTGCGTCAACTTTGGCTGGATCTACAGAAATTCCAGCCCCCGAAATCACATGCCCCAAAAATTGTATCTGTTGCCGCCAAAACTCACACTTTGAAAATTTGGCATACAGCTTCTCTTTTCTCAACATTTCTAGCAACTCCTTTAAATTATCAGTATGTTCGGCCTCAGACTTAGAGTATACTAAAATGTCATCAATAAATACAATCACCGACTTGTCTAGCATCGATCTGCAAACTCGGTTCATTAGATCCATAAAGACAGCCGGGGCATTGGTTAACCCAAAAGGCATAACCAAGAACTCATAATGCCCATAACGTGTCCTAAATGCTGTCTTAGGCACATCCTCTTCTCGTACCTTCAACTGATGATACCCCGACCTCAAATCAATCTTGGAGAACACACTAGCCCCATGTAGTTGATCAAACAAGTCATCTATCCTCGGCAGCGGATACTTGTTCTTAATAGTTAGCTTATTCAGCTCCCGGTAATCAATGCACATTCGCATCGTGCCATCTTTCTTCTTTACAAATAGTACCGGAGCTCCCCACGGTGATGAACTCGGTCGAATGAAGCCCTTGTCCAACAACTCCTGGAGTTGTTTCATCATCTCTTGCATCTCGGTAGGAGCAAGACGATAAGGAGAATTAGCTACCGGTGCAGCTCCATGGATCAAGTCAATTCTAAACTCCACTTGTCTCTCAGGCGGCATGCCAGGCAAGTCTTCCGGAAACACTTCCGGGAATTGTGAAACAACAGGCACATCGGCCAAAGTCCTCTTCTCGGCTTTGGCATCCATAGCGTATGCCAAATAAGACTCACAACCCTTTGCAAGAAGCTGCCGAGCTTTTGCAATGGTTAACAAACATAAATCCCCGCTTCTCCTATCCCCGTATATACATATCTCACGCCTCTCTGGAGTAGTTATCTTTATCATACGATTCTTACACACTATGTGAGCTTCATTTTCGATCAACCAGTCCATACCGACTATCACGTCAAACTCGCTGAATTCGATCGAAATCAGGTCCAAATTGAAGACTACATCTTCAATTACTAAGGTGTAGTTACGGTATACGTGATCTACTTTGACTAGAGTGTTGCTAGCAGTTTCTATGTCAAGTATAGCAGATAATCTAGACAGTGGCATGGCAAGTCGTTGTGCAAAAACAGTAGACACAAAGGACCGGTTGGCACCCAATCAAAAAGAACTCGTGCAAGTAAGGAATTTACAATAAACGTACCGTAACAACCTCCGGGTTTTCCCTAGCCTCCTCTGCCGTAATTTGAAATGCACGAGCCGGTGCCCTTTATGGCTGGTTCCGGCGGTTGACTGAACCACCACTAGATCCTCCAGATGATCGGGTCGATGATGGAGCAGCAGCTGCTGGAGCATTCGATGGTGACGGTTGTGTTGGTTTGGTGGAAGTAGCAGCGTACCTAATAGAATAACCCGACATGATCAGAATTTGCTCTACATTTCTGGCAGCCTCTAGTAAACCAGCAAATGTAGGGTAGTGAAGGTTGCTCATAACCCTTCGGATTTCAATATCCAGACCAGCCTCGAACCTGGTCACCTTTCTTTCTTTGGTATCAACTTGATATGGCGCAAACAGACTCAGCAGGCAAAAGCTATCATAGAACATATATAAACATGCGAAATCTACTGTACTCACAGTGGGTGCGTTATTAATCTTTAATCAATAATTATTTCTCCTCGGGCTTTCAACCGGATCTACAAAGTACCCCACTGTGGGTTAAACAACACCACAAGGGACCTGTAAGTCAGTTGTAACAACACGTCGTGTCAATAACCGTTTAAATCTCATTAAACCAAATTTTATAAGTTTTTGAAATAATTGACCCAAATTTCGTATCCATGTCTAATTTCGAACCACATCTAAGTTCGAACCCAATCCAATTTTGGACCATATCCGAATCCGGACCCATTCGGATTCCAACACTTAGAATTTATTTTGCTAACCTTTGAATAACTTTTGTTATTTTATGCGTTGTGTATGTGTTTCATTCAGTATATTCAAGTTTAAGAAGTGGGATTTCGAATTTTATATACTTAAATTCGAACATGCATCACTAAATTCGATCCCATATTCGATTTTAATACCAAATTCGAAGACTAGGTTAAAGTCGAAGCATATTCTCGAATTTAATATCAAATTCGAATATATATACTAAATTCGAAACAACTAATCGATTTTAATGTTCAAAGTCATACCTACAATCGAATTTAAGGGTTAAATTCGAAGGCTTCATTCGATTTTAATGTCAATTTCGAACATAAATTTGAATCTAACTTAGAAATCGAGTTTGTTCATGCATTTCGAGTTTGTTCTTGGTTTCTCGAATTTGTTCATATTTACACCTTAAATCATACATTTCTAAGTCTAAAAATCACGAATATGTTAAGTATTTAGCCTAGCTTTGATTCTATTATACATACTCTATCATATTCTTGTTAAAACTCAAGCCAAATTAGCTTTATTCACACAAGAAATGATAAATTCCAATTTCTATCTTCAAAACCAAACATATAGAAGCTTAAAAGGTCGATTCTTACCTCAAATTCGTACGAGATCACAAATGCAACCGTAGATTGTTGTAGTACTCCTCGAGATCTTTCCGATGACGTATAGAACTCGACAATCGGCTGGCGTTTCGGTGGTGACGGTTGTGTTGGGTTGGTGGAAGCAGCAGCACACCCAATCGAATAACCGGACATGATCAGAATTTGCTCTACATTTCCGGCAGCCTCTAGTAAACCAGCAAATGTAGGGTAGCGAACGTTGCTCATAGCCCTTCGGATTTCAATATCCAGACCAGCCTCGAACCTGGTCACCTTTCTTTCTTCGGTATCAACTTGATGAGGCGCAAACAGACTCAGCCTCGTGAATTCCACTGCATACTGGGACACAGTCTTAGTCCCCTGCATCAAAGCCATAAACTTTGCCTCCAGTCTTCGGCGCTCATCAACTGGACAGTATTGCTGAGTGAATAACTCTGTAAACTCAGCCCAAATCATCACAGCCACTTTCTCCAAAGTTAAGACATTAACCATGGAATTCCACCACATGATCGCATCATTGGTGAACATAGCAGTAGCATATCGAACCATGTCCTTCTCAGCACAGTCGCTGATTCGGAATGTCCGTTCGATTGCCGTTATCCATTCAAGTGCGGCAACAGCGTCTCCCAGTCCATTGAACTCTACAGCACCATTTCCTTTGAAATCCTTAAACCGACAACCCTTGGGTTTGTTAGATGACCCAGCGTTGTCATCTTGTTCCTCATTATTACCCCCTTCTTTTTCTTTGTTCTTCCTCTTGTCTTCTCTTCTCTTAGCTTCGGCCTCATCTTGAGCCCGAAACTGGTCTTGTATCATCTGATTCTGCTCAGCCATCAAGGCTAGCATCATATTCCTTGTTTCTTCAGGTGTCATTCCTCCTCCAGACATGTTCTGAAAATATATAAAACATATAACTTGTTTAGTAACATGTCATTTATTTAAAGACACCACCCATTTGTCCCGTATGATAGTCAATTTCTTATCATTACTAGATCGTAACCTATCTTAGTTCAGATCATTACTTAAACCACTACATATCATCACCTAATGTTTGAGATCAAGACCTCACGGACACTTGAATCTCAAACTACTGCTCTGATACCATCTCGATGTGACACCCTTGCCACATTAACCACCAATTACAAGACACCTAGGATTAATCACCAATATACAATAACATAATGATCTGATAACCTAGTTAGAGTGCGGAAGCATAAAAATAAATAAATAAGTAATACAACAGTGCCAAACACCCTACTGTACTACAAGGTATCGAATCTAAGTCTACATACTCAATTCAATTATTACAACATCCAGAATATATTACAACATTTTCCCAAAGCACAATTACCGATTGAGTAGTAGATATCTTCCAAAAACTTCACAACAACCTAACTAGAAGGTCCGGCAGCAGACTTTCCTTTTCCTGTAAAAAGTAAACAACTGAGGGATAAGCGAATGCTTAGTGAATACACAGATTACACATTTTATAAATCTTTATGAATCTCCAAGAGTAACACCGATGACAAACATCGTATACCCTCCTCGTACACCAAGTACGGAACCAGAGCCGCAGCCCCTTCGAGCCCACAGCTCGGCATAAAACATACCATCTGAGACAAACGTACGATCGGGGATGACATACTGCCTACCAGAACCTCGGAGGGATCAGCTCCGGGTCATATAGCGCAGTAACATCGGAGTAATTGATGCGACCCACCGGTCCATCACTAGATGCACAACAAACGAACGGACATGCAAGAAATATGAATGTGCATCTAAATCTACGCAACTTAGTAGAGTTCCAAATAATAATTGAAGCAACACGTCTCAGCAGGCAAAAGCTATCATAAAACAGATATAAACATGCGAAATCTACTGTACTCACAGTGGGTGCGTTATTAATCTTTAATCAATAATTATTTCTCCTCGGGCTTTCAACTGGATATACAAAGTACCCCACTGTGGGTTAAACAACACCACAAGGGACCTGTAAGTCAGTTGTAACAACACGTCGTGTCAATAACCGTTTAAATCTCATTAAACCAAATTTTATAAGTTTTTGAAATAATTGACCCAAATTTTGGATCCATGTATAATTTCGAACCAGATCTAAGTTCGAACCCAATCTAATTTTGGACCATATCCGAATCCGGACCCATTCGGATTCCAACACTTAGAATTTATTTTGCTAACCTTTGAATAACTTTTGTTATTTTATGCGTTGTGTATGTGTTTCATTCAATATATTCAAGTTTAAGAAGTGGGATTTCGAATTTTATGTACTTAATTCGAACATGCATCACTAAATTCAATCCCATATTCGATTTTAATACCAAATTCGAAGACTAGGTTAAAGTCGAAGCATATTCTTGAATTTAATATCAAATTCGAATATATATACTAAATTCGAGACAACTATTCGATTTTAATGTTCAAAGTCATACCTACATTCGAATTTAAGGGTTAGATTCGAAGGTTTCATTCGATTTTAATGTCAATTTCGAACATAAATTCGAATCTAACTTAGAAATCGAGTTTGTTCATGCATTTCGAGTTTGTTCTTGATTTCTCGAATTTGTTCATATTTACAGCTTAAATCATACATTTCTAAGTCTAAAAATCACGAATATGTTAAGTATTAAGCCTAGCTTCGATTCTATTATACATACTCTATCATATTCTTGTTAAAACTCATGCTAAATTAGCTTTATTCACACAAGAAACGATAAATTCGAATTTCTATCTTCAAAACAGAACATATAGAAGCTAAAAAGGTCGATTCTTACCTCAAATTCGTACGAGATCACAAATGCAACCGTAGATTGTTGTAGTACTCCTCGAGATCTTTCCGATGACGTATAAAACTCGACAATCGGCCGGTCGGTTTGGGAGGAAATCTAGAGAGAAGGTAGAGAGAAAGTAGGGAGAGTTCTAGAGAGAGAGAGTAAATGGTGAAATGAAAGGCATTTGGCCTTTTTATTCCCATCTTTCATCATTTTGCACATTTCACCCCTCAACTTATCTGGTTCCAT
The DNA here is from genome assembly GCA_020465985.1 of Centrapalus pauciflorus. Taxonomy (NCBI): domain Eukaryota; kingdom Viridiplantae; phylum Streptophyta; class Magnoliopsida; order Asterales; family Asteraceae; genus Centrapalus; species Centrapalus pauciflorus. The sequence continues at coordinate 45,722 of JAANYP010003090.1, forward strand.
AAAATACTGATTTTCTCTTAGTTTTATCATCACTAACTTTTATAATTCATAATATTCCATAATAATAATTCAAAGTTCTCAATTTTCTTAAAATCACAACAAACTTTTAAATATCCAAATACATAATCAATGCGCATAATTCAACTTAATTATAACTTATCCATCTAACTAAATCTGAATTACAATAATTAAATTCGAGGATGTTACAGTCTCCATCACGTCAATCCTTAGATTGTCTTCCAAATTTGATCCTATCTCTCCTAAAGGGGGTACGACTTCAGACTCCACATTTTCTTCCTCATGGACACTGTCTTCAGAGTTAGAAATTGTTGTCTGATTTTCGACTGTAGGCACTTCAGAATCATTTTGTTCCAGATATCTATCTTCAGTTGATGTAGGCTCGGATGTTGATGGAACGGCGGTCCTCGGAAAACTTTGACCCTCGTCATTCAAGTTTAATGACGACAAGTCCTGTTCGATTGTACCTACATTTCCATCCAAAGGAATGTTAAATGACTCAAACAATTTGTCATAATCAAATATCCATTCCGGACCAGTTAGGGGTTCATGTGTATAACTTGTGACAACAATGTTATACACAATCTCTACTGAACCATTAGATTTGTTAAAAACCCGTTTGTTTGGTGAGTTCGGCACATAACCTAGGAAGTATCCTTCGTCAGCCTTTTCACCAAACATATGTTGATGTTTTGTTTTCATTAAAGTACATGGTACCCCAAAAGGTTCGAAGCCAGTTAAATTAGGTGGCCTTTTATTCAAAACTTCATAACAGGTTTTGTTCAATGATTTGACAGTAAGGACCCGGTTTAAAACATGGCACGCGGTTTTCACTGCCTCCTCCCAAAACATGGTAGGAAGCATTGAATCCGATAGCATGGTCCTTGCTGCCTCAATCAATGTCCTGTTTTTCCGTTCGGCCACCCCATTTTGTTGTGGCTCATAAGGTGCACTAAATTGATGCACTATGCCCTTTGATAGGCAATATACACCAATTACTGCATTTTTAAACTCTGTTCCGTTATCACTTCGAATTCGTTTAACCCTCGTTCCGTAAGAATTTTCGACTTGGTCTAAGAACCCGATGAGCTTGGCAGTCGTCTTGTCCTTTGTACCTAAAAAGAAAACCCAAGAAAAACGTGAGTAATCGTTAGTACTAACTAAACAGTACCAACTACCACCTATACTCCTTTTGTTGATCGGGCCGAAGAGGTCCATATGCAACAAATCGAATGTGGCAGCGATGGAGTTCTGAGTCTTGGACTTGTGTGCATTCTTGTGTTGTTTTCCTTTCTTGCACGGTAGACACTTATCCTCGATCTAAAAACTCTTCATAGGAACACCTTGCACCAATCCGTTTTTCGTGATGTAGTTCATTTTCCATAGGTGCAAGTGTGCCATACGTCTGTGCCATAAAACCGACTCAGTCTCTGAAGCTTTAGATAGCAGACAAATTGGTTTCATTGAAAATTCCGGCTTGTTCATGTCGAGCATGTATAGGTCATTCTTCCTTGGAGCCCTCATCAGTATCCAGTCTTCAGGTACTTTGAACCCCGGTTTTAGCACTAACGCCTTAGTATCAGTGAACAGTACTGAGTTCTTCTTATCACAGATTTGAGATACACTAATGAGATTGTGAACCAGTTTATCAACATGATAAACTTGATCCAATTTGATAGTCCCATTAGTGACCACTCCAGTACCAGTGATATTTCCTCCTTTATTGCCAGCGAATGATACAAAGCCCCGATTTCCTCCCTTGAAGTCTGCGAGTAGACCTCTTTCCCCTGTCATATGCCTGGAGCAACCACTGTTGACGAACAATTTATTGTTTGGACCTGTAGTTATCTCCTGCACATGAAAGAAAATAGGTTAGTTATGACGGGGAACCCAAGCCATAATTGACTTGGTAATACCATTCTCGTCCACAAACTTAAACTCTTTTAAATACCCATCTCTCCGTTCAGGTGACTTAGGTTTTTGAATTGGAGTCTGTTGTGGTGCAGAGTGATTTAAGTTCACTCTCGGCCTATATGTAGGCATTTTCTGTGGAGCTCTTGAATACTATTTATTATAATGCATTTCTGACTGATATCCCTGAGCTCTACAGGGTGTTTGATGTCTTACAGGGGTATGTGACCTAACCGGAGTGTAAGCTCTGCTAGGTGTGGTGGAATGTATCCTTCATCGATACAAAGCCACATCGTCATATCATTAAATCTCGTGAAGTCGGCAAACATATCCTTCCACCAGTAATAATCCTCAAGTTTCATTAAATTCGGTGGTGAATTAGCCTTGCCAACTTCGTGATGCATCTCCATAAACCTCTGCAGACTTGCCATTGTTTCAAATGTATTTGAATTCAAACTTAATTAATTTAATTCGAAATTAATTTAAATTAATTCTTTCGAATTTAGGTAAATTCGAATGTAATTAAATTTAAACCTATTTTGGAATTAAATTCGAATATAAGTTTTAAATTAAGCTAAACTCGAATTTAATGACAAAGTCGAAGGTTCACTAATCTCGAAACCCCACTAAATTCGAAATTCACTTAAACTCGAACACCCAACTAAAGTCGAAAGTCCAAATTTGATTTTAGTGTAAAATCGAAATCCAAGCAAATTCGAATTGGCCAAATTCGAATTGGCCAAATTCGAATCAAACTTTAAGGAAACTCGAAAGGAGCGTATTTTGGTCAAACTCGAAATTCTAGAAAACCCTAGTACTCCCTTACTAAACTCGAGCGCCGCAAATTCGAAAAACGGCTAATACTTCGAGTTTTTCAAGTTTTTCAGATTAAATCAATATTTTTACAAGTAAAAATATTGATTTTGGTCAAAAACTTGAACTACAACAAAGTATTTCCCGAAATCTGATTTGGTAAGCTCGAAAAACTGTGATAATAACCGTCCAAAACGTCAAGAAACCTAGGATGTTGCTAATGAACACCAAGAACACCCCATAGGCTCTGATACTACTTGTAAGGTCTTGAACTCACGGATCTATCCTGACGCGACACCATCCAACGAGTGCGGAATCCTCGTTAGCGGCTAGACGGTAAGATCACACGCACGGAACACGGAGACTACCACGGCGTTATACGAACGACCACGAACGAACCTACGCGATGATTCTCTCCGAAAACACTCTCTGATTACCAGTAAACTCGAGATCGCCTTTGCTTAATTACCCTCCGGAATTCTGCAAAAGTCTTATAATTATTCGAGTTAATCCTTAATTATACTGACCAATTCGAGTTTGTCTTAGGACAAATTCGAATCAGGCCCAAGGCCCATTCGAAATTGTCCACTTGGCAAATTCGAAACTGCCTTATATGCAAGTTCGAATTTACACCAAATTCGAATCTGCCTTATGTGATAAATTTGAATTTACTCTAAATTCGAATTTCACATGTCAAACTTCTATTTGAACTTATGTTTGAATTTATCTTTCAACTTTATGTTTGAACTTCTTGTAATACGTTACACCAAGTTCAAACATACAATCAATCAATAACAAACACATATAAACATATATATCAAATACTAGTCAATATTCAATATTACGTAAGTTGACTTACACAAAATGCCAACTATACTTAGACTGCTATCGTCACACAAGGTGTACCAACAACAAGCCGTCGTTGTGGCCCGTAGAAATAACCTTAAATCTAACTATTAGCGTAGAGAAGTAATGGTCGAATCTACAGAGAGAGTGTAGGTTTATTAGGGTTAATTAGCTAGTTTCTTTAGTTTATTAAAAGCAATTAAATTGTAAAGTGAGTGAATTGTTTGGAATAATGATTACGATTATAACTAAATTAACGACAAACACTAACGAATTAATTTAACAAATCAGTTTAAAGATAACCATTTACGGAATCACTACTGCATAAGTTGTTAACCAATTGAATCTCATGTAACGGTCACATAGAAATAACCAATTACTTAATCATATCACTCGTAAATAATTTAACCAATAAATCTCGGCATAGCGCATGCACCATTCATTACTTATCTTAATCCCTAAAGTAATGGAATCGGCACAAATAATAATAGCACTATGAACTATTTTGCTTTTACCAATTAAATCAGTTACTCATAAAATGACTAAATGCATATCATTTGCGTTACACATAAAATATTCAAGAAACACAAAATACATCAATAGATAAACAAAGATTCAAAAGGTAAAACTTAGTCGTAGATCCTCCGCAAACAACTATGGTGTTTAGCCGCTCATCGTGTGTTGTTCACCAGAAATGGTTGGAGACATCATCATTGGCTCGAACGGTTGCAAATCACCTTCTTCGTACTTGAATCATGAATCAACTCCGGCAAGGCTTCGCCGCTTCTTTCAACACTTTAAAACTCCCAAAAAATGATTGAAAATGACATCTATTTATAAAGGAGATGAAAATTTGGGTTTTGGGCTCGAAAACGCGTCTGCAGGATTTTTACGCCGCAGGGGCATAGCGTTGCGCCCCCCCTGCGCGCGGGGGTACGCAAACCTGTGCTGGAACTGATTTTGAACTCGAATTTTTACTGTTTTGGGGCGTAGCGTGGCTAGACTTGGGGCGTAGCCCTACTCCCCGACCTGCTCGGTTCGCGCTGAGTTTTCTCATGGTGCTTTGTAATGACTTCCGGACCCTTAAACACAAATATGATGTAAAAGTATGGTAGTTACGAAGCATATGTGCATGTATGAGCCTTTAAAACTACCGAAAACATGCAATAATACAGTCTCATCATACCTCCCCAACTTAACTTTTGATCGTCCCCGAGCAAGCCTTAGAATCAGAACTAACTATGTACCGACTGTATTAGCAGTGTGTTCGGAAAGTCTAGGTTAAGTCAGCCTTCAAAATAATGCATTAAAATTTTGAATGTAAGCTAAAGAACATTTTTTGTTAAAACACATTTTCTCTAAGTAATTATAATGTATCTCACTCTTGGAAATTACCCTTTTAGCTCAAGGTTACAAGTCGTAAACATGTGGGTCTTTTGACAATCTTTTCCCTCTATGCATCTATACGATAAATATTACTTTTGATTACCATGCTTTGAATATATATATTTTTTTCTTTTTAACTCGAGTTTTTATCATAGCTTTTCTAGTTGATCCATGTAACGGGATTTGACTCCCAAACCAGATGGTTTTAGGGGATTAGGCATGAATGGTACCCCGTAGGACTTAATTTACTGAACCAACTAGGCTACCCTCGAATCTTTTGAGGCTAAAAACATGATTAAGCTCTCCACCTTATTGCATGAGTTTTCCAAAATCTTTTGACACATTATTTTCATTTAAGCACAAATATGTCTTAACTTACTTGAACTCAACTTACATTAAAATGTTAATTATTATCACGACTCTTAACATAATTCTAGAATTTTTTACTAACACTAACTAATTCAGGGTATAATTTTTCTATGTATCATCATTTTCCACGGCCTGATCGGCAAACAAGAACCATTGGGAAAATTAGAAAGACTGCATTGACTCTAAACATTCACAATTGACAGGATTCGGCAAATGAAAACAAAACACACACAATTAATACAATAACAAAAATTAAAACTCTAACCCAAACAAGCAAACCTAAATATGATAAATGTGAAGAGCAAGGAACGATGGTACCTGATCACTAGTAAGGAGTAAGAGGACAAAGATACAATTGAAAAACTACCAGCCTGAATATCATCTTGATGTCGAAGCCCCTATCAATATGCCAAGCTCTACTGTTCATGATATGTCGTAACTCTCTGCCCAGGTGGTAAAATTTCAGTCTTAATAAAACAATTTGTGTGGAGGCTCGTTAGATCACATATTAAACATTTTCATAGAACCTACCCTCCCCGACTTAGAACATTATGACGTCCTCGTCACATAAACACACTTATAATGAGCAGACAATGAACACAATTACATTCTTAATAAAATTCTTTGCTTATTTGGGATTGATGAAACTAAAGTAAAAAATTAACATTCATTAAACTACCACACTTGCATAAAAGTAAACTTAAGTCTAGAACAACTAAAATTGGGTTGGAAATCCTCCCCAACTTAGTTGGTGACACTAACATTTAACTAAAACAAAAAAGTAATTAAAACAATCCACCTTTACGTAGGGAATCACGATTGTACTTAGCATGTGCAACAAGCCGTTAAACCCCTCGGTATCCCGAGTGGACAAGTGTTGTCTCGTGAGGGTTTCCAGAAACGCACTCACAAAGTTCTCTAGGTTACCTCCCAGGAAGCGCTAAGTTTTACGTCTTCAGCCAGACGTACTGCTTCTATACTAGTCTAACTTTGTTTGGGATCTTCTAACCCAATTAGTTCAGGGACTAGCAGGCGGACCATTTTAACCCGTGTCTAATGGAAACCATGGTATTTTGAAGATTAACAATAATTGTTCATCAGGGAAGGAGTCCCTAATGTGATCAGTTAAATTTAATGGAAGAATTAGGAGCCTAGATAGGTTGTCGGCAACAACATTCTCAGTTCAACCTACTACCTCTTTATATTTTACTAACACTTGCAGTAGGGATTTTTCTTGTGCCTCAGTCAGAACTGATGAAAGGAGAGTGTCATTCTGACCTAAGAAGGCATACTTTAAATGAACAGGCAAGACTTTTAACTCTAGAACAGGTGGTTGTTCTATTGAAGGCCTTGCAGATTGAGGCATTTAAGTTGGTAATTTCTCAGTCTTATGGGTCCATGGTGGTTGTTTAGATTCTAGTGTGGATTCCATGACTGCTTCAAGTTCATTGCATTACTCAGAGTTCAACATTATAATGTGGTGCTCAACAAGGAATAGTTCGGTGGTATACTTGGCACTGATTAGTGTACCGTGCTGCTTAAGCTCATCCACCACATTTATCATGTAACATTTTGAATCGATTGAAGCAGCAGTGGAAGCATTAAACACATTTAATCGCAACTTGCGATTCCCAAAGGCAATATCTACGGCTCCCATTCTACAATTGATTTGAGCACTAATTGTAGCTAACAACGGTCTATCTAAGATAATGGATGGCTGGTCTCCAAAAGAATGCTCTATATCTAAGACAAAGAACTCGTCCGGATAGTAAAAATCTTATACTTTTACTATAACATCCGATAAGATACCCCTTAGACTTTTTTTTGACCGATCTGCCAGCTGCAGAATAATATCAGTGATTTGTAACTAGCCTAGATCATGTTTGTCAAACAATTTTCCAGGCAAAATATTTACGCTGACTCTAAGGTCAAGTAATGCTTTTTTAATTTGCACATTGCCAATTGTCACTGGAATCAAAGGTGATCCAGGATCTTTCATCTTTTGTGGCAAGGAATTAGAAATCACTGCACTCACGTTCTAAGTTAAATTGATCTGCTTGGGATGTGAGACCTTGAACTTTCTTTTCTGTGTGCATAGATCTTTTAGAAACTTGGCATAAAAGGGTATTTGCTGAATAGCCTTGATCAAAAGGATATTGATCTTTACTTGATTATATAAGTCCCATAAATCCTCTGGTTGTGGACCTCTCTTGCCATAGGGGGAAGATTTTGGATTTTCTAGAGCACCGAGGTAAGGAGGAGGAGCTGTGGTTTCCTGATCCTTAACCGCCTTCCCAACTTTGGGAGTTAGGACATTTGCCTTAATTGGTTCCTTAAAAGTAACTTTCTTCATCCTTTTTTTTAGGATCCGCTGTCTCTTCATGCACGACCTCAGTGTCGGTGTCTTCTTCTTCTTCTTGTTCCTTTGGCATTTTGATCTTATTATCTACTTTTCTACCACTTCTCAGGGTAGTCGCCTTGGATACTTCATTAACCTCATGCTTCTTCTCTTTGTCGTGTGCATGCGAAGGGTTTAGAATAGTGTTACTCGAAAGTTTTCCCTCCTCTCGTCTTGTGAGTGATTCGGCTATCTGACCCATTTGGCGACTCAACATCTCGTTAAAAGCCGATTGTTGCTTCATGTATTCTGCGAACTCTGAAAATTGTGAAGAACTCGTATTCGTCTCCACATGAAAGTGCGGTTGATCATTTTAGTTCTGATTGTAATATTGCTCTTCATTAGCCATAGAAGTTGAACCATATTGATATTCTCTTCGTGGTGGTTCATACCTTGGTTTAGACTGATGATCAGTAGGATGATCATTTTTCCATCGAAAAATTGGATTATTTCTCCATCCTGGATTATAGGTTTCTGAAAATGGGTTATCCCTCTCCCGATGAGCTATAAAATTATATACTTCATTCACATATTTTTCAGTGGGTTGCACTTGAGTACATGCTTACGAATGATGAGATGGATCTCCACATATTACGCAATTAATTGATGCAACGGGGTTTTGGCTAAAACCCTTTGTCAGTTGATGTATCTTCTTTCTGAGTATTAGATTACACTCTTTACTTCATGTTTCCAGGCATATCACCTGAGTTGATTCAGTAATTCCCAAGCCTCATCATCTTCTTTAGCTAAGAATGTGCCACCGGTAGCAGCGGTGATCATGTTCCGGCTTTCTTGACTCACACCATCAAAGAAAGTTTTGACGAGCATCCATTTTGGAGCTTCATGGTGTGGACAAACTCTCAATAACTCATTCATCCGATCAAATGCCTCGTAAAATTGTTCACCAAGTTTTTGTTTAAACCCGGTAATTTTTTTTCTTTTCTTAGTAGTCTTACTAATAGGATAATATTCGTTGAGAAATTCCCTTTTCATTTGATACAATGTCGTAATGCTATTGGTCGGTAATGATACGAACCAATTATTCACTTTCTGTTTCAATGAGAAAGGAAATAATCAAAGTTTTAAACCGTCGGTGGTTATACCTCGAACATGGTTTGCTTTACAAATTGCCGTAATCTCAGCTAAATGTTCATAGTGTTCCTCATTTGGCATCCCTCGGAAAATAGGAAGAATTTGGTATAATTGAGGACGAACTTCGGGTACGTTCTCATTTTCAGGGTATCGGATCGGAGACGGGTCGGGCACATCACTAAGGCGGTAATGTGACTCAACCGTCCTTCTCGCATTTTCACCCATCCTAATAACTACACGCTTAGGTATTTCTTGTTCATGATTTCTTGGCGAAACCGGAATCGCATTTTCACCCATCCTAATGGTTTGGGATTTTAATCACAAAAAGCTGACAACTTAGAGGTTTTTTGCGCAGTCATCCCAGAGATAAAATGGTAAACATGCTACATTAAATTGATTAGGCCACCAAGTTTGAGTAACATCCCATTTTCTGAACTGGTACGTGAAATAACTTTAGTGGATTATTATTATATTAATATTGTGTTGGTCCAATTAATTCCTGACTAGTGGATGTATACATGTCGGGATTGTGATATGTGTGCCGTCGGATTATGAATTTAGTTGATTAATTATATAATTGAGATCACGGGATTAAATGGGTTGAGATGGTATTAATATTGAAAATATGATTTTGGGTTCAGATTACTTGGTTCGAGATTGCTTCAAATAGAAAGGATATATAAATAGTCTTCTTTTGAGATTCTTCCTTGTTTCTCCTTTCACCAAAGTGTGTGTGTGAGTTGCTGAAACAGAAAGAAGGCTTCCAGATTGAGCATGGATACCTTTCCAGAGATTATAATCTTCATCTTTGTGTTCTTGGAGTAAAGAGGTAAGAATTTATGATTTTGTGGCATGAATTCGTGTTATATGTTGTGTCTCTGTTGGGTTTGGCTTTGGATCATGTTGGGATTTGTTGTGTAATGTTTTATGAAGTGATTTGGTACTAAAAATGGACTTTGGGAGATGATTTCTCCCTCGTTCAGCCATTTCCGACGAATAGAGTAAGAACCTGTCGTCCGGGGTTGCGATCGTAACTCCCTGAGCGCGGTCGCGAAGGGTGTAGCGGGAGCGGCATGTGTCTCGACAGCGATTGAGAGCGCGACCATGACTATAAGCGCGGCTGCAATGCTTCCCGAGCGCGGGCAACGATCTTGGTGGTTTGGCACGGGGCTGGTTTTGGGTTTCAGCGTCAGTTATGTAGTTAGTGTATGAGTTTGGTATGCTAAATTGTGGGTTTGTATTAACAGTCTGGGAACCGTTGTGTATTCAGGGATGAGTTGATAGCGAGACGAGTTGGATCAGGGGTCGTAAAGTTTAGTGATTGAGACGGGTTGTTTGATAGACAGGTAAGTACTCAAGTTCTTTTCTAAACCCCAGGATCATTTTACGAGTCTTAGCTGTGTAGCTATCATGTATATAGTGTGCATTGTGTATGAGACAGGGACGTGAGCCTCAGATATGATTCTGTTTCCCTTTATATGTGGTTATGTGTATGAAATGAGATCCATTCCAGGGTGTCCGTGATGTGTTCAATACGGATGGTGATTCGCGATGGGTGATCGTGCGGGATGACTGTCCCTAACCAGTCTTCAGAGCGTGTATACACGGCTTGGCATGTAGCCAGGTCGCTATCGAGCTATAGGGTATTGCTAACCACTGTTGCGTGCGGTTTGTTAGCCGAGGAAGGTTCCCCACAAGGATTGTGATTCCTGGGCGTTGGATCTCATACTCTTTCATAATCATATCTGAGATGTGTGGACGATTGCAATAGATTATGATAGTGACGTGCTGTGTGGTATGTGTTATGTGCTTATGCCATGTGTTTATTCTGCAGAGTCTAACACTCGCGTACTCACAAGCTTTCCAGCTTACGTCTTGGAGTCTAGTATGTTCAGGAAATCAGAAAGGGAATTCGTAGTTACGGCCGCCGATTCCGGACTAGGGATTACTTGAAGAATCTTATATACGCTACTGTATGATGATTATAATAGTACTGCATCTGATAGTATCTTTTGGGATTTGTAATTCAGTAGACTGTGTATGTATTCAGTATGTATACCAGTTAGCCGGTTGTAGTAGCTAGTTTAATAAGACGTGTTAAGTGTTTCGAGCTTGCGATTACACTATTAACCTTTTGTATAAAAATTTTAATTATCAGTGATTTGCTTTATTCGCTGACATGTGTAATACAGATGATATGCGTTATTGTCACTTATGATATTGTGATGACGTGGCATTTATGGGAATTGGGAAGGTGTTACAATATGACTATATATTTTGACTATTTTAATATTAAATGTATATGCAATGCTGAATATACAATATATAGTATTATAACGTATAATTTTTTTTTGAAAAAAATATTTTATAAACGGTCCTATTGATTTATATGATATAAAAATTAAATTTTTTTACCAAGTCTCGAATCATGAATTATAATAGTAATCATATTGTTTAGATATTTAATGTTAAATATATATGAAGTGTTGAATATATTTATATATGAAATACAATAGTAATCACATATGATATGCAATATCGAATAGATGATATATACTGTTAATTCGACATTACATGATCTCAATATAATATATTGAATGTTCGTTTGGGTAAACAAAATTTACAAGAAATAAACATGTAACATTTTTTCGACAAAAATATGTAAGGTCTTGACACTACGGATCTATCTCGACGCGACACCTTCCAACGAGTGCGGAATCCTCGTTAGCGGCTTGACGGTAAGATCACTCACACCGAAACACGGAGACTACCATGGTGATAGACGAACTAATTAGAACGCCCCTACACAATGATTCTCTCCAAAACAACTCTCTGGAAACTTGCAAGTTCGAGATTGCCTTTGCTAATCTCTCTGATAAACGTCTGCAAAAGTCATAATTAATCGAATTAACCCTTAATTATACTGACAGATTCGAGTTTGTCTAGGACAAATTCGAATCTGGCCCAAGGCCCATTCGAATTTGTCCTCATTGACAAATTCGAATTTACCTTAAATTCGAACTTCAACTATCAAACTTATGTTTGAACTTATGTTTTAACTTATGTTTGAATTTATCTTTGAACTTTATGTTTGAACTTCTTGTAATACATTACACCAAGTTCAAACATACAAACAATCAATATCAAACACACATAATCAAACATATATCAAACACTAGTCAATATTCAATACCAAATAACTTGACTTACACAAAATGCTATCAAAACTTAGACTGCTATCGTCACACAGGATGTACTAACAGACTCCCCCTTGACGATAGCTTCTAAGTATTTACATTTTGACTAAGCACTTGGACCATATAGACTACTTCCTACACATAGACCTATATCTATACATATTCTCACTATCTTCTGGAACTTCCTGGCTTCAGATCTCCATCCTTCGTGAAAGAAGATAGGCTGATCTTGTAGCTTCTTCAGGTCATCCTTCGATAGATTTATTAAGTGCAATGGTTCATACACTCTCAAAATAATTGTGTCTTGCGTATCTTCTATCACAGCTTCAGCAGTTTCATTATCGACATACTACCACTTCATGTTACGTAAAACATCTTGTGGCATCGATTTCATCGGCACCTTCTTCAAACACTTTACAGGTTTGTACACCATTCTGGCCCATGGCCTACCTGTATGAGGATCAATTCTAGTTACATCTTCCACTCTCTTTCCGGTCCTTGGCTTGAGTCTCTCAAATTTACTTGACCGACCCTCTTTTCTGATAATCTTCGCAATCACTTCTGCGTACGGGTCGTCTTCAATATTAATTAACTCTTTCTATTCCAACTCCTTTACTTCAAGTTCAGAATCATCTACCGAGGCCAGTTTGATCTCATCAATATCAATCACATTGTGATTGTTTTGGACATATACCTTGGTGATAGGTTGTGAGTTTACAATCAATTCATCGACATTGTCATCCTCATCTTCTATCACTTCATTATCTGATCTCCAGTCAACTATGTCCTCCAGCACAAATTCTCCTTCCTCCAACTCTTCAATCTCATCCTCAAAGTCAAACTTTATCTCTTCTTCCTCAATATCCATTAAAGCATCTATCATCTCACTTTAGATGGCCTTTGAGGAACTAGCCTCACCTCCTTCAGCTCCAGACTGACTAAACTCCCCATGAACCTCAGCATGCTGAGCAGCAGAAAAATCTACCGGCTCACTATCTTTTTGTGCATCGGGATCATTGCCTTCGTCATCTTCTCTTCTCAACTCTGCAACTAGTCTCCCCCTGAGCCTTTAGATTTTTCATTAATTGCTCGATGAGGGACCTCATAGTTCTGAGCTCTGCAGCCTGATCGACGACGAATGTCTTCAATTCAAGATTTTCTTTATCAATATTTGCGTTATGCGCTTGAAGCTCGCCGACAGCTTTAGTAAGTTGGAAGATTTGGACTTGCTGGAAATCTACTTTACTTCGGAGCTCTGAAAACCGTTGGTTGTCTGTGAAGGTGGATGAAGTGGGTGGAATTGATGTGATAGGTGACAGAGTGACTGGTGGTGGTGAAATAGATGGTTGAACGGATGGCGGAGCGAATGGTTGAGCGGATGGAATTTCAGGCTTTGAAATGGAAGCAGATGAAGCTCCCTACATAAACCTATGCCTTTTGGCCCTTTGCCTAGGCACCAAAGGAGCAGTATCTTCAATCTCGAAATCGGAATCGTCATCATCCGAATCCCTAGCTGCTCTTTTCTCTGTCTCTCGATCACTAACCACAACTCTGGATTCATATGTGCCTATTCTGACAGCCGGATCTTCCGTCTCTACGGCTGGTGCCTCAACCTCGATCTCCTCAACTTCCTCTGAAGACGACTCAGAGGTAGTCACTGCCTGACCCTCTGCCTCTGGCTGATAATCATCAATTTCTCTCATAAGGTCGTCAAGACTAGCTGGAGGCTCCATAATATCACCAATAACCTCCATTGTAATCTCTTCTTGGGCCTGAGTCCCCTGTGCCTAGATTTCTTCCAAAATCTCCACTCTTGGATCAATTACTGGTGGCACATTAGAGGGACCCGCAGTGTTCGATGACAGACCTGTTTCTACCGACTCCTACACCCTGCTTAATGAAGGCCTTGAAGCCTGAGTCTGTCTTACTTGAGCTCTCTGCCTCCTTCTTCGTTGTTGTGGAGGCCGTTGATGTTGTTGTTGCGGCTGCTGTGGCTGAACTTGTACTTCCCCAACCCAATTCGCACCTTCGGGGGCTTTAATATCCGGATTTACCACAGCACCAAAAAGTGGTGCATCCAGTGGTCTAACAACTTCACCCATACGCGCATTGTGCGCTTGACAATCAGCAAAGATTCGCTTGTCGATCACAGCGACACTTTGAATATCGTTCAGCTGCGACAAGTTCGGCAAAAAATGGCGTATCAGCATCATAACAAACCTCGGATACATCAAAAACCTTTCTCTTGCTGGAGCTGTTATTTGATGAACAAACTCCGCAAAGAACATTTCTGAATAGCTGAACTTCTTATTATAAACTAATGCTATCATCGGGGACTGCATCTTTGACACGATATAGTCAAATCCAGCCTTCTTTGGAGCAAAGCACACCATAAAGACATGTGCAAGATACCTCGATTGCCCTATTAGACCACTCTTCATGTAAGATGCCTTAGCTACATCAAGGCCATACCCCATCCTCAAAAATGCTGCTTGCCTTACTTCCAAAGGGAAGTCGATAGGCCCAGCCTCCTGCTCGACTGATCTCAGCTGCAAAACCCTACGCAACATATCGGCGGAGACCACAAGAGGCTGCTCGGCTATTCTAGTCCTCAACACTGTCGGAGTCACTGTACAGTCAACTTGCAGATGATCCCAAAATTGCCTAACGTAAGGCAGTACGATCTGCACATTGTGAGAAAGGGCATACGACACCCTTGAATTGGCCAAAAAGTCCACCATCTGGCGAAATGCCTGAGCTTCAGGAAGCTCACGATCCGGTGACACGACCATATTATGCTTTTGAATATAAACTTTTTCCCCCATATCTGCACATTGTAAGGTCTACCTAACACAGATCTATCTAGACGCGGAACCGTCAAAGAGTGCGGAATCCTCTTTAACGGGTAGACGGAAACAACTCTCACCTGAAACACGGAGACTATCAACGAGCTGCACGAACTACACAAGAACGCACCTACTAGAAGATTCTCTCCGAAACAATGCTAACACTGATGATAAACTCGAAATCGCTTAATGCTTAATCACTCTCGAATTCTGCAAAAAGTCTAATAATATTTCGAGTCTATCCCTAATTATAGAGGCTAATTCGAGTCTGTCATAGGCCAAACTCGAATCCTGCCCAAGGCCCATTCGAGTTTGTCCTTACTGACATTCTCGAATCTGCCTAAGTAAGCATATTCGAATCTGTCTAACTGACCCATTCGAATCTGACCTAGATTCGAATCCTAGTCCTTAGACATTTCGAATCTACTTTTTCACATAATTAACTTAGTATTGAAACTTATGTTTTTAACTTATGTTTGATTTTATCTTTGATCTTTATGTTTGAACTTCTTGTAATACGTTACATTAAGTTCAAACATCCAATCAATAACTGACAAACATATATAAACATATATATCAAACACTTGTTAATTCACAATACCTTGAATATTACTTAAACCAAAATGTTCGATCACTTAGACTGCTATCGTCACACAGGGTGTACCAACAGACTCCCCTTGACGATAGCTTCTAATAATTCACACATTTGATTAAGTATTTTGTTTATTATTTATTCAAACTGCTGCCAGCATACAGACCCTTTTCAACACACACTTTAACTACATTCTCATACTTTCTAGCCTCAGCATCCATATGAGTGTCACTTGAAATCTTATGAGCATGTAGTATTTGAAGGTCATCTCTAGAAAGGTTTACCAGGTGAAGAGGATCATAGATTCTAAGAATCACCTTTTCTTCAAAATCTTCCATCACCGCTTCTCCCGTTTCACTCTCAACATACCACCAGTTTAAATTTTTCATGACGTTCTGTGGCATAGGCTTGAGTGGTACCTTCCTCAGACATCTCACTGGTCTGTACTGTATCTTCATCCAAGGACGCCCAGTTAGAGGATCAATTCTAGAATGATCCATTACTCGTTTTCCTATCCTCGGATTAAGGCGTTCAAACTTCCTCGACCGTCCCTCCTTTCTTATGATTTTGGCAATTATATCTGCGTAAGGGTCGTTGCCGATATTGATTAGTTCTTTCCGCGCTAACGCCTTTATCTCAATTTTCAGCAATGAGTTGAATACTTTCAGAGATCTTCTGAGGTACTGGAGCTCGACTTTTCTTTTGATTATGAATAGCTGCAGTTACCGATCAAAGAACCAGCTTAATATGCTTCCTTACAGCTTTCCAGTACCCGGCACCCTCATCTTCTTCTTCAGCTCTAACTCCTTCTACTATGCCCTGAACCATAGCTTTCTTTTCTCTTCATTGGTCAGCTCTCTGGCAGGTTCTTCTATTGATGAATCAACATTTAACGCAGGATTGACTACTTCTATGTTAACAACATCATTTCCTTCTATCACATACGTATCAGTGATTGGATTTTGCTAAACGGTGATCTCATTGGCTTCATCATCTTCGTCAGCATAAACCTCATCATCGGACTTCCAATCCGTTATGTCTTCAGGAACAAATTCTCCCTCTTCTAGTTCCTCCATATCATCCTCAAAGTCAAAGCCCAAGTCCATCGGGTCGTCGTCGAGATCCATAAGTGCATCAATCATCTCATTTATCTCAGACTCTGTAGGTTTGAAGAACTGGCCTCTCCTTCTTTAGCTCCTGATAGACTCGGCTCCCCCTGAGACTGAGCATCCTGAGCAGCAGAAAAATCTACTGGCTCATTCTGTCTTTGAGTGCTGGGATCATTGCCGTGGTCATCTTCATCATTATCGTCCCTCGGCAGCTCCACTTGATCACGGCAGGATGTCTCCCCCTGAGCCTTTATATTTTTCATTAATTGCTCAACCAGGGAGCACATCTGCCTTAGTTCAGCTGCTTGATCAGCGACAAAAATTTTTAGCTCCAAATTCTGTTCCTGTACTTTGTCCACTATCTTTTTCAGATCGGCATTCTCGTTATCCAGATTTGCATTGTGCTTCTGGATCTCACCGACTGCCGTCGTTAGGCCTAAGATCTGGATCTGTTGGAAGTCAACTCGAGCTTTTAGCTGCAAGAACCTTTGATTTTCTGTGTATGTGGATGAGGTGGATGGAATGGATTGAATTGGAGTCGGAATGATGGGCAATGGGATGTAGGGTTCAGCATGTGGTGGTGATGGTGGAATGGTAGTTGGAGTAGCTGGAGATTGAGATACTTCAGGCTGTGTGGCTGAAGTTGAGGAAGTTCCTTGCATAAACCGATGACGCTTAGCCCTTTGCCTCGTCACTAATGGAGCAACCTCTTCTTCTTCAAAATCAGAGTCATCAGACTCTCGTGTTGCCCTCCGCCTTGAAGCTTCTTCAGACACTACTAACCTTGATCCATAAGTTCCCATTTGAACAGGAGGTTCTATAGATACGGACTCTGGAGCTTCAACCTCTATCTCCTCCATATCTTCTGACTCAGTTGCTGACGATGACAAGTCATTACCTGTTTGCTCCGGTTCATATTCATCAATTTCCCTCAAGACATCATCTTCTCCCTCTGGAGGCTCTAGCAATTCTCCAATTAACGCTGCAGATATTTCTTCATTGGCATGAGGACCAGCTTCCCAAATTTCATGCAGTGTTTGACACAACTGATCAGATTCAATTGGTACATTTGAAGAGCCTGCCTCTTGTGCCTCTTGCTGTTGACTTGTAGAGGGCCGACTTGCCTGAATTTGACTCGCGGATGTTCGTTGTTGTCTCCTTTGTTGCTGGGCACGCGGTTGTTGTCGTTGTTGTTGTGGCTGTCTAAGTTGAACCTCTACTTCACCTGCCCAGTTGGCATTATCCGGTGCTTCAAAGTTCCTGTCTATAACTGCCCCAAACAACGGTCGTTCGACTGGAACTGCCAACCTTCCTCTATGCGAGGAGCAATCAGCAAAAATCCTTTTGTCCATCACTGCTACGCTTTGGATCTCATTTAGCTGCGGCAAATTTGGCAAAAAGTGCCTGATGAGCATCATTATGAAACGAGGATATAGGAGAAATTGTTGCTGCTCTGGAGCCGTAATTTGATGAACGAATTCCGAGAAAAACATTTGAGAAAAGCTGAAGGGCCGATTATAAACTAAATCGATCATCCCGGATTGGATCTTCGAGACAATATAATCAAAACCAGCTTTCTTGGCCGCAAAACAAACCATAAACACATGTGCCAAAAATCTCCATTGACCTATTAGCCCACTCTTCATATACGATGTTTTAGTAACATCCAAGCTGTAACCCATCCTTAGAAAAGTTGCTTGCCTAATACTTAAGGGAAAGTCAATAGGCCCATTTTCTTCTTCTTGAGAACCCAGCTGCAGATGCTGACGCAGCATATCAGCAGAAAAGACTAGCGTCTGTCCAGCTATTCTAGTCCTTAGAACTGTCGAGGTGACAGTGCAATCAACTTGTAGATGCTCGTAAAACTGCCGTACATGTGGAATAACAATTTGAATGTTATGAGACAATGCAAATGCAATCCTAGACTCCACTAGGAAATCCATCATCTGACGAAAACCCTGCGCCTCAGGGATATGATGGTCGGGGGGAATGACCATATTATGCTTAGGCACGAATACTCGATCAGCCATATCTGCACAATAGTTAAACTATTAGAATTATTAAAAATCAATAAACTTGCCTAAATTCAAATTTGTTTTATTTTGAACTTGTTTAAGTACAAAATCCAACACAAAAGGATTTCTACAAGTTTAATTAAAGTTAAATTGAATAATTTAAAGAGAATGACAGATTCGAATAAACAGATTCGAAGAAACCCCTTTTCGAGTTTGATGTCACACTCGAATCTAATGACCTTCTCGAGTTTACTGACAAACTCGAGACTGGTCAGGAACAGATTCGAACGCGTCGGCTAGCCTCAACACCAAACACTATGATTTTAACCATTTTGAACTTAGAAAATCACATACATTAGTCCAACTAGGTTCTAATCACAGATATTTGCCTTTAATTTGTCTTTTTACCGGTCCAAACTTTGTAATTTTGAAAAACACGATTTCGACCATCAAACCTTCAAAAATTGGTGATTTTGACTTAAATGGTGTATAAAACTACTTGAATCTTGTACAAACCAGTTGTTTATACCTAGATGTATCAGTAGAATCGAATACTCAAGCAAGAAACTCGACAAATAGTGGTTTTTAGTTAAAACAGTATAATCGAGGAAATAGATTCGAGATCGCTGGATAGATTCGAAGGCACAGATTCGAAAACAGGTAAGAGTAATGACGATTACTGTTAACCTATTTATAACACCTACCTTCGAGTCTAATGACAGATTCGAATCTACTGACAGATTCGAGATCAGCCGATTTCGAGTTTGAACTAAACTCGAATTACCCCAAACAGTTAGAAAATTTCAAAAATTTTGAAATAAATTCAACTTTTTCAACCTTTTCAATGTTATTGTGTAACGGAATAAACTATGCCAAATCCTTTACCCTAAGCACAAGATTTTCACGCAGTGTTTATTTTATTCAACTGTGAATGTACCCTCAGTTATTTTTGACCTTTTTCCTAAGAAGAATAAAAAATAAAAATAAAATTAAATTAAATAAAATTAAATAAACTAAGGTAAAATTAAATAAAATAAAAATAAGTAAAAAATAAAATTTTTAAAATTTTGACCAAAAATTTAATTTAGACTTAAACTGCATTTATTACAACTTACAATCTATGCTAAACGCTAAACAAAATATTTTTGATGAGTATAGTCAAAGAAAGGTTCAATCAGATAGCGGTGTCAGATACTCACTTTCAGTACTTAAACTTTCACACTTAGGAATTTTTGATTCCTTTGATTGTTTGTCGTGAAATACCCATTTAGCCGATTGTTGGTATTTACCCCTTTAAACATGCTACACTTCGGAAAATCCGTTGGCATTTTTATTTATCATGAAATTATCTAACGTGACTCAGACATAGACATACTTTTATGATCAAGGCATACAGACAATGATTCTAACTTGTTGGTATTTGCAAACTTTCTTTAAAAGACAAACATCGGACACAGGTCTGTATTTTCATACAACAAAGTGTCTTAGTTTGACTTAAGGTTTATTCTTAAAGCTAGCAAGACAGCGGTGACAGATCTGTACCGACGTACAACAAAGCGACTTATCTTGCTAACCCGAATCAAAACAGAGGCAACGGGTCTGTACTTACGTACAACAGAGTTACATGTTTTTGACTCTTAATTTTATATGATTTTTCTATTCTTTCCATTTTAAGATGTATTTGATGTTACTATACATCCCCAGAAAGTTTTCATACCTCATTTAGACTCAAAGTTTGTATGTCTTGTACATAAAAATTAAAACCGATTGGTCATACACCTAAGTTAGTGACACGTTTGACTTTTTCTTGAATATTTTATTTGCTTTGGGACTCCCTATATGTATTATGCCTACCAACACACTAACTAAAATAAAGTATAACACTGATAATTTTAGGTGCATTATGTGTGAAAGTCTAAACACTTACAGTTTGTAACGACTGTGCTAATTTTCGTCACTTTGAACCTATGCATCTAAGACTTAACTCCTTTTCTGATATTCTCTTTTTTTTGTATTTTTATGATTTTCTCTCTTTTTTTTTTTTTGTTTTTCATAAGAAATAGCAATAAAAGAAGATAACCTACTAACTTACTAAAAATAGAAACTATCCTAAATTAGCAGACTTACCATAAAAAGAAAGAAATACTACATCTATAAAAGGAAATAAACTACCACTAAGGTGAAATTACTCTGGGTTGCGCATTCCATTTAGTTGAATTAAATATTCAAACCGTGACTTCTCAAAGGCTTTGGTAAATAAATCAGCATTATTATCTTCCGTTGCCACTTTAACCAACTTGATTAAGTTCTTTTCAGCACAATCACGAATAAAATGATGCATTATGTCTATGTGCTTTGTTTTACTGTGTTTAACTGGATTGTTAGTTATAGCAATTGTAGATTGATTGTCTATCCTAATGGGAGTTTGAGTGTAAGCCAAACCGTAATCCCGCAATTGTTGTTGTATCCACAGAACCTGTGAGCAGCAACTTCCAGCAGCAACATACTCGGCCTCGCACGTTGACACGGCTACCGATGTCTGTTTCTTGCATTGCCAGGATACCAGTCTCCCTCCTAGGAATTGACAACCTCCAGTTGTTGATTTGTGCGTCAAGCTGCATCCTCTGTAGTCAGAATCCGTGAACGCCTCAAACTCTAGATCTCCCTCCGCGTGATACCAAAGTCCCAGCTTCGGTTTCGACTTGAGATATCGTAGAATCCGCTTCACAGCTTTCATATGCATCTCCTTCGGATTCGCTTGAAACCTAGCACAAATACAGACAGCAAACATGATGTCAGGTCTTGAAGCAGTTAAATACATAAGTGATCCAATCATGGCCCGATATAATGTCGGATCCACATCGGTATCACTTTCAGTACCCGGTCCGAGATTGTGATTCACTTGAATCGACGTGCTGAAATGGGCAGTTAATTTTGTTCATTCCATCCCGAAGCGTTCCAATATGTCATAGACATACTTTGTCTGATGGATAAACATACCATCCTTCTTCTGGTCAACTTGTAACCCCAAAAAGAAATTTAACTCTCCCATTGCACTCATCTCGAATTTCGACTTCATCACCTTCTCGAAATCTTTGCACATTTGTTCGTCTGATGATCCAAAAATGATATCATCTACGTACACTTGTACCAAGATAAAATGTTCTCCCTACCTCTTAACAAACAGCGTACTATCTATCCTACCCCTTTCAAACCTGTTTTCTAATAAATGGTTGGATAGAGTCTCATACCACGCCCTTGGTGCCTGATGCAATCCATATAGAGCCTTATCTAAACGATATACTCTATTAGGATATTTTGGATCTGTAAATCCGGGCGGCTGTTCTACGTACACCAGCTCCTTCACTTTTCCATATAGGAAAGCACTCTTAACATCTAGTTGATACACCTTAAAGCTAGAAACAACCTAATGGCTTCCAGCCTTGCTACTGGCGCAAACACCTCATTGTAATCGATTCCCTCCTCTTGGTTGAAACCCTTTACAACTAGCCTAGCCTTGTTGCGAGTGACTATACCCCGATCGTCTCTTTTGCACTTAAAAACCCATTTGGTTCCTATGGCAACTTCCCTCGAGGTAATGGAAGTAACTCCCACACTTCAAGTTTCCTAAACTGCGAAAGTTCTTCCTGCATCGCATCAACCCAGGAGTTATCCTTTAGTGCCATTTGCACATTCTTAGGCTCTACTTGCGAAATGAAACAAGAATAGAGACAGGTATGATATGCCTCGGAGTCGTTTATCATCGACAACAACACAGTGTTGTTATTTAAACTACTCCTAGTCCTCACACCCTCGTTAGGATTTCCTATGATGCTTTCTATAGGATGGTTCTTGTTGATCCTAGAGGTCTCTATCTCGTCAACTCTCAGATTATCTCCTAAGTTAGATCCTATTTCACCTAATGGGGGAATAGCCTCAGATTCTACATTTTCCTCTTCGTGGACAGTTTCCTCAGAGTTGGAATTTGTTGCCTGTGTCTGATTCTCAGTTAAAGGTGCCTCTGGATTAGTAACTTCTCTAGATCCATCTATAGTCGAAGTAGGCTCGGAAGTGGATTGAAATGTAGTCCTCGGAAAGGTATGACCATCGTCATTCAGATGCAACGTCGCCATGTCCTTTTCGGTTGTACCTGCATTTTCATCCAAAGGAATGTTAAATGACTCAAATAATTTATCATAGTCAAATATCCATTCCGGACCTATTTGGGGTTCATGTGTATAACTTGTGACTTCAATGTTATACACAATTTCCACTGTACCATTTGTTTTATTAAAAACCCGTTTGTTTGGTGAGTTCGGCACATAACCTAGGAAGTATCCTTCGTCAGCTTTTTCACCAAACTTAGGTTGATGTTTTGTTCGCAAAAGAGTGCATGATACCCCAAACGGTTCGAAGCCAGTTAAATTAGGTGGCCGTTTATTCAAAATTTCATAACAGGTTTTGTTCAAAGATTTGACAGTTAGGACTCGGTTTAAAATATGACATGCGGTATTCACTGCCTCCCCCCAAAACATGGTAGGAAGCTTTGAATCCGAAAGCATAGTCCTAGCTGCCTCAATCAATGTCCTGTTTTTACGTTCGGCCACCCCATTTTGTTGAGGCTCATATGGTGCACTACATTGATGCACTATGCCCTTTGAGAGGCAATATACACCAATTACAGTGTTTTTGAACTCAGTTCCATTATCACTACGTATCGTTTTAACCCGTGTTCCGTAGGAATTCTCCACTTGGTCTAAGAACCCGATGAGCTTGGAAGCCGTCTCGTCCTTTGTATCTAGAAAGAAAACCCAAGAAAATCGTGAGTAATCGTCAGTGATAACTAAACAGTACCAACTACCTCCTATACTCCTTTTGTTGATTGGTCCGAAAAGATCCATGTGCAACAAATCGAATGTAGAGGTTATGGAGTTCTGCGTCTTGGACTTGTGTGTCTTCTTATGTTGTTTGCCCTTCTTGCATGTGTGAATTCATATTTCATGCAATTCATACAACATAAAACACAATTCATATGAACAATTATTATCAACACATAAAATCGAATGCTTAGATTGAGATGAGAGAATATTACGTTGATGTTCTTGGTGACTTGCACAACACTATTACTCTCTCAATCAGATCCGTGTATGTGTATTCCTCAATCCCCTCCCTATAACAGTACACATACACTCCTATTTATACACAATACAAAGTATTGAGTATTTACACAAGCAACCCCTGAACTTTTACAATAAAATTGATTACAACTCTATATAAATTTGTACCCAACAATCTCCCCCTTAGAGATGAAAACAATTTTCAATTAAAGTTCTCTGTTTAGGTTGATTCTTTTCTTGAATCTTCATCTTTTCTTTGATCTCTGAATCTTCTGATAAAATCTTCTTCTTTATTGTCTCACTCTGATTATCACATCTCTTCTTTTCTGATCTTCTCTTTTCTTGTAAGCACACTCCCCCTTGGATCATGAATAACTTTTAAATCTCTTCCTTGATCAATTATCTTGAGATGATGTAGCAATTGTCTTCAATTGACTTCAATCTACTCAACAGTTGTCTCTGAAATCTAGCTTTTCTCCCCCTCATGATGATCATAAGAAATATGAACATCATGTAACATCTTCAGAGATATAAATGCAATGAATTTACAGTAGATGAAATACAACAACAAATACAAATCACAAATATTACAAATAGATTTTCTCCCTCTTAAACTGATATCTCTCCCCCTATACAAAACAGATTTATCTCACCCCCTCAAAAAGTTCACTCCCCCTCGAATTGATATTATATCTTTCTAGAACAAAACAAAGCTTTACAACTTTGGGGAAAATGAAACACATTCATTTTGTTAGAAAACAAGTCCAGGTCCACATAGGATTCTTGTTTGCACAATAGACAAAATCTATGTGACCTACTTTCAGCGCTGGCGTGATGTTAACACTGGTAGGATTTCCAAATAGTCATCGTGAAATCCTTTATCATGAAAGAATCACTCATATTTGTTCCAGCTTAGTCACTTTGGACTAGCAGTTTATAGTCACGCAGACTGTTAGACTCGATGTGTCCTAAAAGTGTATATAATCAGCTCTAGACACAATGTGCATCAAATGAAATTGGAGACCGGAGCAACTGTCTTCCTTGTTTCAATATCAATAATATCCAAATGATATATCGATAGAAATGTGCTATATCTCTGTGTTTATTGAAACAGAAATCTTTTAAGAGATAACTGAGTAGTTGGTTGGGTTAAGTGCATGCGTCACTGGGTCCATGACGTCTTTTTCAATATCAAGTCACCTAGGGCTTGATAGATTATGTGGTTTACCCAGCAGACACAGTGTAGGATAGGATTATCTTTTCTCCAAATCCTTTCTCAACTCTCAGCTCTCAGCATTTTTCAACCTAGCTCCCTCCGGCTCACTTTTCAGAATTAAATTCAGTCAGCTTTATAAGAAAAGCATGATCTGATGCACCACCATCTCCTTTTAATATATCCCTCTCATTTGCATTTTATCTCTGCTCGACCCTGTCAGTATCCCGTGATAACTGAGACTTCTCAACTAATAGACCTAAATAACCCTCACCCGCACAATCTATAGATGGTTTGCTTCTTGGGTAGGTCTTCCGGTTCTGGTTAGACCATAGAAACGATATTTATGCCTATCCCTCAGATTGGTGCATACTCGAAGTCAGCAGAAATATTTTCAGCTTTGAAGCTCAAGGGATATCGGAGAGATTATATTCAAAAAATATGGGAAATATCATAATATAATAGAAAATCTGATATATGAAATGAAAAGAACCAGATTTTCTAGAAAGAATTAGCACTTGGGAGATAACAAAGAGAACCCATTATAAATTGGAAGCATTGTAACAAAGAGAATCTCAGAAGAAATGAGATGATGAACGTCAAAGAGATTAGATCAATTAATCTCAATGAGAGATTCAGAGAATCAGAAAAAAAAATGAAAATATTTTGCTTTTCAGCTCAAAAACTCTTTTTATGTGTGTATCAAATATTTTCGTGAAAAATCACACACAGTTTTGAAAAATGTCATCGTCAAAGTGCGTCTGAAACTCCCCCTTGAAATAAGCACACAAAGTTAGTCAACTCAGAGAAATTAAATCAGGAGCAAAAAATTATAAAAATAAAAACTCCCTCTTTGTCAATTTCAGCTTCAGAGTTGAATTCAGGACAGGAATTCCAGTAAGATATGTCTCTCAGACTCGGGTTCTATTCTGAATTGATTAGAAGCCATTTGTCGCATAAGCTTGGGTTTCAGTCTGAAGTAACTGAAAACCATTGTCTCTGGTTCATTGAAGTCCGGGTTCTAGTCTGAATTTAACCAGAAACCAATCTGGATTCTCCTGTGATGTGAGTAGAAACCTTTTGAACTGAAGAACGGGTCCTAAACTGAATTGAACAGGAGCCATTGTTGAATTGAAGAACGGGTTCTTATCTGAAATGATAAGAAACCTATAACCTGCAAAATTTAAGATGTCTTTGGTATCCAAAGATATTTGGATCCAGACTTGTTAGCGCTCTTGGGTACCCATTTCAAAACAGGTTTTGGTACCCACTTATACTTGGGTTTAGGTACCCATTGCAGATTATAATTATCAGCTTCTTTTTCAAAAGCAGAAAACAAATTTCTTTGAGTATTTGAAAATTTAATATCTGAGTGTGTAAAGAAACTTGACTTTGAATGATTACAATTTTCTGAACTCTTCTTCCTGAAAAACTGTCCGGTTGTGGCCTGTTTTTGGTAATACGTGGTCGTTTTCTTTGAAAATGTTTTCTGATTAGACGGACCAGTATTTCCAAAAACGTTAAAAACATTAGGCTTTGAAGATTCACCTGTGTAAATCTTAACCGGAAGATTTTCAATGATTTTGTCTTTGCCTTTATGTATCTTGAGAAGATACTTAAGTTTCAGATCTGAAGATGAATCAAACTTAGCAGAGTTAGTTAGACTCACTTCACTTACAGAAGACAAACCAGAGTGATCAACATTGGATTTTAAACATACTGAAGAAGGGGTCTTAACCTTTGACTCAGTTCATGAAGTAAACACATGTAATTGTTTTGTAAGATGAAGTATCTGATCTTCCAAACTTTTGATAATGACTAAATTTGAATTTCTGTCACGATCAAATGATTGGTAATCAGATTTAAAAGATTGTTCTTTGATTAAGAACATTTGTCTTTCATCTTCAAACAATTCAGATTTTGATTTAAAATCTTGTTCTTTTAAGTAAGAACTCATGTCTTTCCTTCTCAATCAAATCTTTAGTTAAAGGCAACTCTTGTTGAAGAGCAAAAAATTCTTCCTTTTTGTTTAAAATACAATTCTGACCAGTTTGTTTTGTCTTAGAAAGTGTATCTTCAAGATCCTTAACTTTCTTGTAAAGATCAGTTCTTTCAGGCAAAAGATATTTCAGTTGAGTTGCATTCTGAAAATTTTCTTGTTTCAGCTCATCAAGTTCTTTAAGTAATTCAGATATTTTCAATTGATGAGCACAACTCTCAGAGTTTTGTTTTTCTTTTAAGCTTTGAATTTCTTCATTCAGTATTTGTATGTCACGTAACGCCAAATGTTTATCAGTATTTAACTGAACGAGAATGTCGTAATTGTTCTTACGAATCTTTTCAGATTCAGTAAGTTTGACAATCAGCTCAGACTTTGAAAATTGTTCAAACACCATTATGAATTGCAGAAAAATGAATCTTCCAAGATCTTTTATGGAAAAACTGAATGAATTCTGATAAAACTTTGAAAAATTATTTCAGTTAATGATTACTTGTGAAAAATCAGCTCTGAAATGACTTTTTGACGTTAAAATTTCAGCTTTTCTGCATAAAATTGCTCGTAACTTTTTTCTGGAGAGGAATTGGGCCTCGAAAATTTACCCGAACCGGCTGTGCCTGTTCTTGAAATGTAGATCTCTGTTTAAGCTTCGATTTGACGTATGGTAGGCCTTCTAACTATGTTCCAGTCAAAAGTTATGACCAATTTAAGCAGAATAGGTCATATAGTCAAACTCGAATGATAAAAGAATGAAACTCGAATGGTTATGACTGAAACTCGAATGAAGAATGATAAAACTCGAATGATTAAGTATGAAACTCGATTGATTAAGTATGAAACTCGGATGAAGCTTATTGAATCTCGAATGAAGAATGATTCAACTCAAATGTGAATTGAAATGAAACTCGAATTACACTGTGATCAACTCGAATGAAACATGAAGTTTCTCGATTGATGCTTTGATCAACTCGAATGAAACATGAAGGTCTCGATTAACTCTTTATCCAACTCGATCAGTTAAGGATAAAACTCGAATGAAGCATACATAAAACTCGAATAAAGCATTCATCAAACTCGAATGCCTTCTTTATAAAACTCGAATTATACTATGAATTTAGTTATGCCCGAGTTTTACCATTTTTCAACAAAAACAAGATCAGATCCAAACTTTTTCAACAAAAATCCATGAAATGACCTCAAATTGATTTCGAAGGTTCGTTTTAATAGCAGAAACAACTTTTGTGAAATCACTTTGGCTAATTCTCGATTAAAAACCAAAAATCGACCAAAAACCTCAAGAACACAAAGTTTTTCAAAAAAATCTGAAAATTCTCAATTAAATTCTGTGTGTTTGGAATTAAAATTTGATACTTATATCATTGAATTCGTCTTTAAAATTCGCACCTTCGATCCAAATATCAGTTCATTTCATCCACAGAATCAAAATCCTCAATTGATTTTCGAATTTTCAAAAAAAATGAATATAACAGTGTTCTTAAAAAAACGATTTCAGATTCAAAATTCACTCAAATTCAGCCATATTAGGTTCTGATACCAATTGTGAATTCATATTTCATGCAATTCATACAACATAAAACACAATTCATATGAACAATTATTATCAACACATAAAATCGAATGCTTAGATTGAGATGAGAGAATATTACATTGATGTTCTTGGTGACTTGCACAACACTTTTTCTCTCTCAATCAGATCCGTGTATGTGTATTCCTCAATCCCCTCCCTATAACAGTACACATACACTCCTATTTATACACAATACAAAGTATTGAGTATTTACACAAGCAACCCCTGAACTTTTACAATAAAATTGATTACAACTCTATATAAATTTGTACCCAACAGCATGGTAGACACTTGTCCTCGAACTGAAAACTCTTCATAGGCACACATTGCACCAACCCATTTTTCGTTATGTAGTTCATTTTTCTTAGGTGCAAGTGAGCCATGCGTCTGTGCCACAATACCGATTCCGTCTCCGAAGCTTTGGATAACAAACAGATTGGCCCCATCGAAGTCTCCGGCTTGTTCATATCAAGCATGTACAAGTCATTCTTCCTTGGTGCCCGCATCAATACCCATTCTTCAGGAATCTTGAATCCCGGTTTAGCACTAACGCTTCAGTGTCAGTGAACAACACTGAATTCTTCTTGTCACAGATTTGAGATACACTAATGAGATTGTGAACCAGTTTATCAACGTGATAAACTTGGTCCAACTTGATCGTCCCATTAGTGACCACTCCGGTACCCGTGATGTTTCCTCCTTTATGTCCCGTGAATGATACAAATCCCCGATTCCCACCCTTGAAGTCTGTAAGGAGACTTCTTTCCCCTGTCATGTGCCTGGAGCATCCACTGTCGACGAACCACTTGTTGTTTGGACCTGTGGTAATCTCCTGCACATGAAAGAAAATAGGTTAGTTATCACGGGGAACCCAAGCCATAACTGACTTGGTTATACCATTCTCATCCACATACTTAAACTCTTTCAAATACCCATCTCGCCTTTCAGGTGACTTGAGTCGTTGAACAGGAGTTTGTTGTGGTGCCGAGTGATGTAAATTCACTCTCTGCCTTTGAGTAGGCATTTGTTGTGGAGCTCTAGAATAATTCCGATTATATTGCATTTCAGATTGTGATCCCTGAGCTCTAACCGGTGTGTGATGCCTAATAGTAGTGTGTGACCTAACCGGAGTGTATGCTCTGCTAGGTGTTGTGCTCCTATATTGTTGTTGAGGTCCAGACCTAGATTGATTTACGACTCTATTCGATGAATTTGTCCTAACCACTTCTTTTGGTCCAACCTTTACCGGTGTTTGTTTCACAACTTGTTTTGGTGCGGCCTGCACAGTTTTCTCGGTACTCTGAGAACTACTAGTGCTCGCCACATTTGTTGAGGGCTTAACTGGTGTTGGCTTCCCTGTCTTAGGTGTAACTTCAGTTTTCCTAAGTGGACAGTTCGAAGCAACATGCCCCTTTTCATGACATCTGAAGCAGGACATCTTATCTATGGACTTCTTGTGTGTGCCCTTAGACTTAGGTGTCTCACTAGTGTCTTGGTCCTTTGAACATCTATTGTGACTGGTTCATCGTCCTGATCATTAAAATCAATTTTATGTTTTCCTGCAGGTGTTTCACTGGAGGAAGACACAAATTTGACTTTCTTAACCTTGACGGTTGTATCAATCACCTTAGTTGTATTCTCTTTTACAGGCTCAGATATAGGTGCAGGTATGTCCTCTAAGTCTACTGATTTGTCAGTTTTCTCCTGAGGTTGAGGCACGTAGTTTGCATTAAAAGGAGGAGGAATTTCATGAAATCCTAGACCTACAGGCTTTTTAGATTGGCGTTGAGCATCTAAAACTTTCCCTAGGTTCAGGCTTGAATTCCTAAACTTCTCTAGCTTACTATTCGCCTCGGCTACCTTCACCTTAGTTTCAGCTAGCTCTACTTCTTTTGTCTTAAGATCTTTGGCCAAAGCCTCTACATGCTCATACATTAGTTCTAGTCTAACACATTGCTCACTTAGCTTGTCTTTTAGAACTATTACATCTTGAGCATCAGCTTTAAGCTTGTCCTTAAGATCTTGCTTAATGTCATTTAGGCTAGCGTTATCAGCTTTTAAAGACTCATTTTGAGCAGTTATGGTTTTATGTGATTCTAAGACTAGATTCAACCTATCGTTAGAAGTAACACATAACATGCATAATTCATGAAAAAGAGAGTAAGTCAGACTAACCTTTGTGTGGTCGGATTCCACGTTGGCCATTTGAGCGGCAAACTCCAGAAGCGTCTGATCATTCGTCTTCTCCACCCACATCGGACTACTATCCCTTGTGATCTGATCTTCCCCTTCACATCCATTCTCCGTGACTTCATCCATAAAAGCCCGAGCATTTGATTCCGGATGTGAGCTCCAGTCGTAGGTACCATCCAGCTGTCTGTCTGATGTGACATTTGATAGTAGACCAGCTAGATTGGCTTGACCGGCAGATGAACTCGGAAGGTATCGTTGTTGAGATTGAGTCTGAAACTGTCCATGATGCTGATTCTGCCCTTGGTAATTATCTACCTTTGGTCTCTGACATTCTCTGGCGAAGTGTCCCAGACCTTGACAATTGTAGCATTTTACTTTGGACTTATCAAAGCCAATCCCCTTATTATTCATCGTCAAATTCCTCCCAGTTCGTTTGATGAATCTTTTAACCCGTTGGGTTACCATGGCTAGTTGCCATTTAAGGTCCATCTCCTCAAGATCGTCAGGGTCGACCTGATCATAGTCTTCATCCCAGAGAGCAGGATCGTTTATCTTCCCCTGAACACAGTTTCCGTACGCGGCCACAAAAGAAGCAAGCAAGTTCAAATGTTCCTCAGCCGATTTAGCACTCATGGGCATCTTAGAATAGCCCTGAGATGTTGATGCCTGTGGTGCTTGAGGCTGCGGTTCTTCCGATCTTCCTAATCCTAAGAACACTCTGTTCTGTGTGTCACCAGTCTCTGCTAGGGATGACGTTTCTCCGGTGAAAAACGCTGTAGCAGTCTTCACATCAGCTGTCGCTGAAGGTATTGTTGATTTTCCAAAATACATCGCTGGATTCTGGACTTGTTCGTAATCCGTTTCGGCCGTTCAGTAGCTCGAAATGATAAGCTCGCAACGTTGCCACTATATCCTCCAATGATTGGGTATTATACTTGTCCTCATTAAGCTTTATCATTGCCACATACATCGCCCATTTGGCTGGCAAGGCATCTAGAAGCTTATTGTTCTTCTCAGTGTCATTATACTCAATCCCGTGACTTTCAAGCTCTGTCAGCAGATGATAGAACCGGGTGATGGTATCATCCAGTTGTTCATCCTTCAAAGACTTGAAAATAGCAAACTGCTGTTTCAATAACTCCATGCGCTTCCTCCGAACCCTAAGATTACCCTCACACCTCTTTTCTAGCGACTCCCAAAGTTCCTTAGATGTCTTTTGAGTCTGAAATGTGTGTAGTATATCCTGAGGCAAAGCCATTCGAATAATCGAGAAAGCTCTGTTCTCGGCTTCATACAGTTTCTTATCATCTTCCTTCATCATCTGATATGATAAGACTCTCTGACGGCCTTCAACTTCAGAAATAGGTGGAATGTATCCTTCGTCAATACATACCCACATGCGCATATCGTTGAAACGCACAAAATCGGCAAACCGATCTTTCCACCAATAGTAATCCTCGAGTTTCATCAGCTTAGGCGGAGTATTAGCCTTTCCGACCTCATGATCCATTTCTAGAAACTTTTGAAGGTTTGACATCGTTTCAAAAATAATTGAATTGAACTTAATTTATTTAATTCGAAACTAATTTGTGTTAATTCTTTCGAATCTAGGTAGATTCGAATATAATTAATTTTAAATCTGTTTGGGATTAAGCAAACTCGAATACCCAGTAGTTTCGAAGCCTTATTCGACTATAGTCCAAATTCGAAGCAAACTCGAATGTCAGCAAACTCGAGTAACCAATTCGAATGTAACACAAACTCGAATTAAACTCGAAACAGTGTTTATCAAACTCGAGAGGAGCGGATTTTGGTTAGAGTCGAGACTAAGAATAACCCTAATTACTCCTAACAGATTCGAGCGCCGCAAACTCGAAAAACGGCTAATACTTTGATTTCTTAACGTTTTGCAGATTAAATCAATATTTTTACAACGAAAAATATTGATTTCGATCAAAAATGTGAAAAACACAAAGTATTTCCCGAATGACAATTTGCTAAGCTCGAAGAACACGAAAAACACGAAGATGAGAGAAAAACCGTCCAAAAGCGGCAAGAAACCTAGGATATATCTAGATGAACACGAAGAACACGAAGAACACCCCGTAGTCTCTGATACCACTTGTAAGGTCTACCTAACACAGATCTATCTAGACGCGGAACCGTCAAAGAGTGCGGAATCCTCGTTAACGGGTTGACGGAAACAACTCTCACCTGAAACACGGAGACTATCAACGAGCTGCACGAACTACACAAGAACGCACCTACTAGAAGATTCTCTCTGAAACGACACTAACACTGATGATAAACTCGAAATCGCTTAATGCTTAATCACTCTCGAATTCTGCAAAAAGTCTAATAATATTTCGAGTCTATCCCTAATTATAGAGGCTAATTCGAGTCTGTCATAGGCCAAACTCGAATCCGGCCCAAGGCCCATTCGAGTTTGTCCTTACTGACATTCTCGAACCTGCCTAAGTAAGCATATTCGAATCTGTCTAACTGACCCATTCGAATCTGACCTATATTCGAATCCTAGTCCTTAGACATTTCGAATCTACTTTTTCACATAATTAACTTAGTATTGAAACTTATGTTTTTAACTTATGTTTGATTTTATCTTTGATCTTTATGTTTGAACTTCTTGTAATACGTTACATTAAGTTCAAACATCCAATCAATAACTGACAAACATATATAAACATATATATCAAACACTTGTTAATTCACAATACCTTGAATATTACTTAAACCAAACTGTTCGATCACTTAGACTGCTATCGTCACACAGGGTGTACCAACACACATTAAAGTATAAAATATATTAGAAGGGACAAAATAAAAATGAAACTTGTTTAAATTCAAATTTGTTCTATTTTGAACTTATGTAAGTTCAAAATCCAACACTTATGAGTTTCTACAAGTTTGACGTTAAAATTATTCAAACATTTCCATTTTAATATCAAACTCGAATGATATGTTCGAATTTAACCTTATTTCGAGTTTAATGACATGTTCGAATTTAGGGACAAATTCGAAGCATATGAACAAACTCGAATGTCGGCACTTTCAAAACATAAATCCAAGATTTAAACCATTTTAGACTTAGAAAATCACATTCACTAGTCCTAATAGGTTCTAATTGAAGATATTTGCCACTTATTTGAAGTTTCACCGGTTAAACTTTGTGATTTTGAATTACAAAGTTCAAAACCTTTAAAACCTCAAATCTAGTCGATTTTGGCTCAAATTGAGTTTAAAACTTCCTTAATCTTGTATAATAGTGATGTTTATACCTAGATTTGGCTATAGTCTCGAACACAAAGTACAAAACTTCGATGAATAGGTTAAAAACTCGAATACGATAAACTCGAAGGACAAACTCGAAATCGCCCAGACAAATTCGAACTACTAAACTCGAAGGTATGTGACATAAATGAGTCACTGTTGACCTATATATACTAACCTTTGTCTTCAAATTCGAATTTACTGACAATTTCGAATGTAACATTCGACTTTGTCTTAAATTCGAATTTAACTGAAAATTTTGAAGATCTTTGAATAAAATTCAACTTTTTCAACTCTTGTGTGTAACGGAAACAAACTATGCACAATTCATTTACACTAAGCACAAAATTTTCAAGCAGTGTTTGTTTATTCAACTAAGAATGCATCCTCAGTAAGTTTAACCTTTTATCTAAATAAAATATAATAAAATAAAAATAAAAATAAAGTAAAATAAAATTTTGAACAAAATTTAAACTTAAACTAATCTACAATACTTTTAAAATGTACATCCTATATTTAACACTAACAGAATGTTTTTGGCGAGAATAGTCAAAGAGAGGTTCATCAGATAGCGGTGTCAAAGACGCACTTTCAATATCTTACTTTCACACTTAGGAATTTTTGATTCCTTTGATTGTTTGTCGTGACACACATTTCTAGACGATTGTTGGTATTATTTTCCCTTGGCCTTTTTATTTATCAAGAAATTTCCTTACGTGACTCATACTTAGACATACTTTTATGATCAAGGCATACACACAATGATTATAACTTTTCGGTATTGCAAACTTTTTTAAAAAGGCAAAGGTCGAACACAGTTCTGTATTTACATGCAACAGAGTGTCTTAGTTTGTCTTAAAGTTTATTTTAAAGCTACCAAGACAGCGGTGACAGGTCTGTACCGACGTACAACAAAGCGACTTATCTTGCTAACTCGAGTCAAGCCAGAGGCAACAGCTCTGTACTTACGTTCAACAGAGTTACTTGTTTTGACTCTCAACTCAGTATCATGATTTTTCTATTCTTTTCTTTTCTTTAAGATGTATCTGATGTTGCTATACATCCTCCAGAAAGATTGCATACCTCATTTAGAATCAATGTCTGTATATATCTAACATAAAAATTAAGACCATTTGGTCATACATCTAAGTTAGTGACACGTCTGACCTTTTCTTGAATATTTTATTAGCCTTGAAGCTCCCTATGTGTATTATGCCTACCAACATATCAAACTTGATAATGTATAACACTTAGAATATTTAGGTGCATTATGTGTGAAAGCTTAATATTTAGAGATTGTAAAGACTGTGCTAATTTTCGTCACTTTGAACCTATGAATCTAAGACTTAACTCATTTTCTGATATTCTCTTTTTTTGAATTTTTTATGGTTTTCTCTTTTTTTTTTCTTTTGTTTTTCATAAATAAGAGTAAGAAAATAAAATAACCTACTAACTTACTATAAAAATAAATTCTCCTACGCTACTAAACTTACTATAAAAAGAAAGAAATTTTACTGCTATAAAGTGAAATAAACTCTACTAAGGTCAATTTTACTCTGGATTACGCATTCCGTTTAGTTGAACTAATTACTCAAAACGTGACTTATCAAAAGCTTTGGTAAATAAATCAGCATTACTATCATCCGTTGAAACTTTTACCAGCTTAATTAAGTTCTTTTCAGCACAATCACGTATAAAGTGGTGTCTTATGTCTCTGTGCTTGGTTTTACTGTGTTTAACTGGATTATTGGTTATTGCAATAGTTGATTGGTTATCTATACTAATAGGAGTATTAGTATAAGTCAAACCGTAATCCCGCAATTGTTGTTGTATCCACAAAACCTGTGAACAGCAACTACCCGCAGCAACATATTCGGCCTCGCACGTTGACACGGCTACCGAAGTCTGTTTCTTGCATTGCCTAGAAACGTGCCTCCCTCCAAGGAACTGACAACCTCCAGTTGTTGACTTGCGATTCAAGCTGCATCCTACATAGTCTGAATCTGTGAATGCCTCCAATTCCAGATCACCCTCCGCGTGATACCAAAGTCCCAGCTTCGGTTTCGACTTGAGGTATCTCAGAATCCGCTTCACAGCTTTCATGTGCATCTCTTTTAGATTAGCTTGAAACCTAGCACAAATACACACAACAAACATTATGTCAGGTCTAGAAGCAGTTAAATACATGAGTGACCCAATCATGGCCCGATATAACGTCGGATCCACATCGGTATCACTTTCTGTACCCGGTCCGAGATTATGATTCACTTGAATCGTCGTGCTGAAGTGAGCTGTCAGCTTGGTTCCTTCCGTCCCGAAGTGCTCTAAGATGTCGTAGACATACTTCGTCTGATGAATAAACATGCCCTCCTTCCTCTGTTCGACTTGCAAACCCAGAATGAAGTTTAACTCACCCATCGCACTCATCTCAAACTTAGACTTCATCACCTTTTCAAAGTATGTGGACATCTGCTCGTCTGATGATCCAAAAATGATATCATCGACGTACACTTGTACCAAGATGAAATTTTCACCTTTTCTTTTCACGAACAACGTACTATCTATTCTCCCTCTTTCAAACCCATTGTCTAAAAGATGGTTGGATAGAGTCTCGTACCATGCCCTCGGTGCTTGATATAATCCATACAAAGTCTTATCTAACCGACACACTCTGTCTGGATATTTCGGATCTGTAAACCCGGGCAGTTGTTCCACATACACCAGTTCCTTCACTTTCCCATAAAGAAACTCACTCTTTACGTCAAGTTGATAAACCTTAAAACCTTTGAAGGAAGCAAAAGCTAGAAACAAACGGATTGCTTCAAGTCTTGCCACTAGCGCTAACACTTCATTGTAATCGATTCCTTCCTCTTGGTTGAAATCCTTTACCACAAGCCTTGCTTTGTTGCGAGTGACTATACCCCGATCATCTCTTTTGCACTTAAAAACCCATTTGCTCCCTATTGCAACTTCTCCTCGAGGTAATGGAACTAACTCCCACACTTCAAGTTTCCTAAACTGTGACAGTTCTTCGTGCATCGCTTCAACCCAAGAGTTGTCTTTTAGTGCCATCTGCCCATTCTTCGGCTCTACTTGCGAGATGAAACATGAGTAGAGGCAAGTATGAAAGGCCTCGGAGTCATTGATCATCGACAACAACACTGTGTTGTTATTCAAACTACTCCTAGTCCTCACATCAGCATTAGGATTTCTGATGATACTCTCCATAGGATGATTCTTATTGATCCTAGATATTCCTATCTCGTCAACCCTAAGATTATCTCCCAAATTTGATTATCTCTCCTAACGGGGGAACAAATTCAGATTCCACATTTTCCTCCTCATGGACACTGTCTTCAGAGTTAGAATTTGTTGTCTGATTTTCGTTT
Organism: Centrapalus pauciflorus; assembly: GCA_020465985.1. Classification (NCBI taxonomy): domain Eukaryota; kingdom Viridiplantae; phylum Streptophyta; class Magnoliopsida; order Asterales; family Asteraceae; genus Centrapalus; species Centrapalus pauciflorus. Next base: position 83,101 of record JAANYP010003090.1, read on the forward strand.
GTAGGCATTTCAGAATCATTTTCTTCTGGAGATCTATCTTCAGTTGAAGTAGGCTCGGATGTTGATGGAAAGCTGGTCCTCGGAAAACGTTAACCCTCGTCATTCAAGTTTAATGACGACAAGTCCTGTTCGATTGTACCTGCATTTCCATCCAAAGGAATGTTAAATGACTAAAAAAGTTTGTCATAATCAAATATCCATTGCGGACCAGTTTGGGGTTCATGTATATAACATGTGACATCAATGTTATACACAATCTCTACTGTACCATTTGATTTATTAAAAACCCTTTTATTTGGTGACTTAGGCACATAACCTAGGAAATAATCTTCGTCAGCCTTTTCACCAAATTTTGGTTGATGTTTTGTTTTTTTAACGTACATGGTACCCCAAAAGGTTCGAAGCCAGTTAAATTTGGTGGCCTTTTATTCAAAACTTCATAACAGGTTTTGTTCAATGATTTGACAGTAAGGACACGGTTTAAAACATGGCACGCGGTATTCACTGCCTCCCCCCAAAACATGGTAGGAAGCTTTGAATCCGAAAGCATGGTCGTTGCTGCCTCGATCAAAATTCTATTTTTCCGTTCTGCCACCCCGTTTTGTTGTGGCTCATATGGTGCACTAAATTGATGCACTATGCCCTTTGAAAGGCAATATACACCAATAACTGTGTTTTTAAACTCTGTTCCGTTATCACTCCTGATTCGTTTAACCCGCGTTTCGTATGAGTTTTCCACATGGTCTAAGAACCCGATGAGCTTGGCAGCTGTCTCATCCTTTGTACCTAAAAAGAAAACCCAAGAAAAACATCAGTAATCATCAGTAATAACCATACAATACCAACTACCACCTATATTCCTTTTGTTGATCGGTCCGAAGAGGTCCATATGCAACAAATCGCACGTGGCAGCTATTGAGTTCTGAGTCTTGGTCTTGTGTACTTTCTTGTGTTGTTTTGTTGGTACATCCCGTGTGACGATAGCAGTCTAAGTTGTCTTACATTGTGATTTTGCATATGTTTGGTATATATATATTATATATGATTGATGTTTATCAGTGTTTGTATGTTTGAACTTGATGTAACGTATTACAAGAAGTTCAAACATAAAACTCAAAGATAAAATCAATCATAAGGTAATATTATAAGTTTCATCACTTAAGTGTTTAAGTGGATTGGCTAGATTCGAATAGGTTAAGGAAGGCATTCGAATCTGTGATAGATTCGAATGTATCCATAGATTCGAATATAGGTTAGATTCGAATCTATCAGATGGACAGATTCGAATAGGGCCTTAGGCCAGATTCGAGGTTGGCCCACAACAGACTCGAATCAGGGTCTATAATTAGGGATAGACTCGAATGATTAGAAGACCTTTGGCAGAATTCGTGAGGAATTAAGCAATAGGCGATCTCGAGTTTATCAGCTAGGTGAGTCCCGTTTCGGAGAGAATTAGTACGTAGGATCGTTCGTGTGTCGTTCGTTCAGCGTCTAATAGTCTCCGTGTTTCCGTTGGTTGCGAGTTGTCCGTCTAACCGTCAACGAGGATTCCGCACTCGTTAACGGATCCGCGTCTAGATAGATCTTGCATTGGTAGACCTTACATGTTTTCCTTTCTTGCATGGTAGACACTTGTCCTCGAACTGAAAACTCTTCATGGGACACCTTGCACCAATCCATTATTCGTAATGTAGTTCATTTTTCTTAGGTGCAAGTGTGCCATGCGTCTGTGCCATAAAACCGATTCAGTCTCTGAAGCTTTTGATTGCAGACAAATTGGTCCCATTGAAGATTCCGGCTTGATCATGTCAAGCATGTACAGGTCATTCTTCCTTGGAGCCCGCATCAGTATCCACTCTTCAGGTACTTGGAATCCCGGTTTCAGCACTAACGCCTCAGTATCAGTGAAAAGTACTAAGTTCTTCTTATCACATATTTAAGATACACTAATGAGATTGTTAACCGGTTTATCAACGTAATAAACTTGATCCAGTTTGATAGTCCCATTAGTGACCATTCCAGTACCGGTGATATTTCCTCCCTTATTACCAGCAAACGATACGATCCCCTATTCCCTCCATTGAAGTCTGCGAGTAGACTTCTTTCCCCTGTCATGTGCCTGGAGCAACCATTGTCGACGAACCACTTGTTGTTTGGACCTGTAGTTATCTCCTGCACATGAAAGAAAAGAGGTTAGTTATCACGGGGAACCCAAGCCATGACTGACTTGGTAATACCATTCTCGTCCACATACTTGAACTCTTTCAAATACCCATCTCTCCTTTCAGGTAACTTGGGTTTTTGATTTAGAGCCTGTTGTGGTGCAGAGTGATTTAAGTTCACTCTCGGCCTTTGTGTAGGCATTTGCTGTGGAGCTCTTGAATAGTTTCGATTATAAGGCATTTCCGATTGATATCCCTGAGCTCTGCCTGGTGTTTGATGTCTTACAGGAGCGTGGGACCTAACCGGAGTGTAAGCTCTGCTAGGTGTAGTACTCCTATAATTCTATTGCGGTCCTGACCTAGATTGATCAATGACTCTATTTGGTGAATTAGTCCTAATCACTTCTTTGGGTCGACATGACACAGGTGTTTGTTTCAAAGCAGATTTTGGTGCGGCTTGCACAGTTTTCTCGGTAATATGAGAACTACTTGTGCTTGCAACACTTGTAGAAGACTTATGTTGTTCCGGCTTTCCAGTTTTAGGTGTAGAATCTACTTTCCTATGTGGACAACTAGAAGCAACATGCCCTCTTTCGTGACATCTAAAGCAAGACATTTTGTCAATCGACTTTTTATGTGTGCCCTTTGACTTAGGTGTCTCACTAGTGTCTGGTTCTTTCGTTTCAACTATAGTGACTGGTTCCTCCTCCTGATCATTAAAGTCAATTTTGTGTTGTCCTACAGGCTTATCACTAGAGGATGGCACAAATTTAACCTTCTTAATCTTAACATTATTACTAGTCACTTTAGTTTCATTATGTTTAACAATTTCAGACATAGGTTCAGGTATTTCCTCTGATTCTATTGGTTGCTCAGTTTTCTTCTGAGGTTGAGGTACATAGTTATCATTGAAAGGTGGAGGACTCTCATGATACCCTAAACCTACAGGTTTCTTAGACTGACGTTGTGCATCTAAGATCTTCCCTAGGTTCAGTGATGAGTTCCTAAACTTTTCCAGTTTACTATTTGCCTTAGCTACCTTTACCTTAGATTCAGCTAGCTCTATTTCTTTGGTTTTAAGCTCTTTTGTCAATGCCTCAACATGTTCATACATCAGTTCTAATCTAACACACTGTTTGCTCAGCTTGTCTTTTAGAACTATGACATCTTGTGCATCTGCCTTTGCTAATCGCTCAGATAAACGTCTGCAAAAGTCTGATAATTAATCGAATTAACCCTTAAATATACTGACAGATTCGAGTTTGTCTAGGACAAATTTGAATCTGGCCCAACGCCCATTCGAATTTGTCCTCATGGACAAATTCGAATTTACCTTAAATTCGAACTTCAACTATCAATCTTATGTTTTAACTTATGTTTGAATTTATCTTTGAACTTTATGTTTGAACTTCTTGTAATACATTACACCAAGTTCAAAAATACAAACAATCAATATCAAACACACATAATCAAACATATATCAAACAATAGTCAATATTCAATACCAAATAACTTGACTTACACAAAATGCTATCAAAACTTAGACTGCTATCGTCACACAGGAAGTACTAACAAAATATATCATGACGGGTCTCATTTTAAAGAGTATAAAATTCTCTTTTTTCTAGAATAATTTTTTTTAATCAAAAAAGTAATCATACTAATGTTATTTTATTTTAATGAAATTGGATTTTTTTTTTTGTCAAGTTTAATTATTTCGATATTACCAATCTTTTCCAATTTTATTTTTTAATGAGTTAATAAATTAGTAATAACAATTTTTTTCCCATTAACTTCATACTTAATCTATTTAATCAAGACCATTAACCTATAGATGATAACGGTTCCATAGTTCTACACCAAAATTAGGTTTCGTAATGATCTCATATGTATATGTGTGTGTGTATATATATATACATATACATATATATATATATATATATATATATATATATATATATATATATATATATATATATATATATATATATATATATATAGTATGGGGTGTCCATTATAAAAAATGCATGATCATTTTATAATAAAGAATATGGTTATGATGGGAATTCGAAAAAATTGATGAACACCAAGATTTAACTTGAATGAAAATTGATGTATATATGTTAAATACTTATTTAAATAGGTAAACCAACTATGATAATTGAAGTCATGAAGTTAATGATTGAATATGATATATGTATATGTATAACAATTAATTGTGAACGAAAAATAAGAATTATGATTTTTTTAAAAAAAGTATGGTAGTTGTGATATTGTTGACTCTGGTATTCGAACAAAGATGATACATTAATATCTAATTTTGAGGTATATATATAATGAATTGAATTAGTTTCAACTTCAATATGTTTTTCTTATTAGTTGGTATGAGCTGTAAGGTCTACGACTGCAAGATCTATCTAGACGCGGATCCGTGAACGAGTGCGGAATCCTCGTTGACGGTTAGACGGACAACTCTCAACCAACGGAACATGGAGACTATTAGACGCTGAACGAACGACACACGAACGATCCTACGTACTAATTCTCTCCGAAACGGCACTCACCTAGCTGATAAACTCGAGATCGCCTGTTGCTTAATTCCTCACGAATTCTGCAAAAAGTCCTCTAATTATTCAAGTCTATCCCTAATTATAGACCCTGATTCGAGTCTGTTGTGGGCCAACCTCGAATCTGGCCCAAGGCCCATTCGAATCTGTCCATATTGACTGTCTCGAATCTAGCCTTCTTTCGAATCTATGGTTACATTTGAATCTATCACAGATTCGAATGTCAACCCATATATAATTCGAATCTAGCCTTTTACATAAACAGCTAAGTGTTGAACCTTACGTTATTACTTATAATTGATTTTATCTTTGTACTTTATGTTTGAACTTCTTGTAATACGTTACATCAAGTTCAAACATACAAACACTAATAAATATCAACCATATATAAACATATATATCACACACTTGCTAAAATCACAATGTAGGATCACTTAGACTGCTGTCGTCACACAGGATGTACCAACAGACTCCCCCTTGACGATAGCTTCTAATAATTCACACATTTGATTTAAGAACTTTGTTTATTTATTGATTCAAAACACTACCAGCATACAGACCTTTCTCAACGCATACCTTGACCACATTTTCATACTTACTAGCCTCAGTATCCATATGTGCGTCACTGGAAATCTTACAATTATACAAAATCTGCAGATCTTCTTTAGATAGGTTTACCAGGTGAAGCGGGTCATAGACTCTAAGAATAACTTTTTCTTCTAAGTCTTCCATAACTGCTTCCCCAGTTTCCGTGTCGCCTTCATTATCATCCCTTCTCTGCACTTCCTGATCTCGGCACGATGTCTCCCCCTGAGCCTGTAAATTTTTCATTAACTGCTCAATTAGGGAGCGCATCGACCTTATCTCAGCCGCCTGATCGCAAACAAAAGTTTTGATTTCTACGTTCTCTTCCTGGACTTGCTCCACAATCTTCTTCAAATCGGCATTTTCTCTATCAAGATTTGCATTATGAGTCTGAATTTCTCCGATCGCCTTGGTTAGGCTTAAGATTTGGACATTCTGGAAGTCAACGCGAGCTTTAAGCTGCAGAAACCTTTGATTGTCAGCGTATGTGGTCGAGGCAGATGGAATGGACTGTATAGGAGTAGGAATGAACGGTGATGGTATATACGGTTCATCTTGAGGTGGTGGTGGTGGTGGAATGGTGGTTTGAGGTTCTTGATGTTGTGGAATTTCTGGTTGATCTACAGGAGCTGAAGACGATCCTTGCATGAACCTGTGACGTTTGGCCCGTTGCCTTGTCACTAGTTGAGGAACTTCCTCTTCTTCAAAATCAGACTCTTCCAATTCCCTGTTCACGCGCCTCCTCGAACCACCCTCATTTATAATCAATCTCGAACCATAAGTTCCAATTTGAATATCTGGAACTGCAGCTGCCGGAACTTCCGTGGATTCTGAGTCGGATTCCGAGGATGTTAATCCGTCATCTGCCCCTTCTGGCTCGTATTCCTCGACATCTCTAAATACATCATCTGTATCCACTGGGGGACTAAGCAGCTCATCCACTAATGCTGCTGCCACATCTTCATTGGCATGTGGACCAGATGCCCATATTTCTTCCAAGGTTTGAGCAATCTGCTCAGATTCAGGAATGGCACTTGAAGGCCCTGCTTCCTGTGCTTGGGGCTGTTCGCTCGTAGAAGGCCTGGAAGCCTGGATTTGACTCGCGGCTGGTCTTTGTCGGCGTCTTGGGTCACGCGGCCGAGCACGAGGCTGTTGTTGCTGTTGATGTTGTTGCTGTTGTTGTTGTTGTGGAAACTCAACGACCCCTGCCCAGTTGGCAACTTCCGGGGCTTGAAAATCCCTATCCACTATAGCTCCGAACAATGGACGAGCAACACGAACAGCCAATCTTCCTCGGTGTGAGGAACAATCAGCGAAATCCGTTTGTCCATAATGTTAACACTCAGAGAATCATTTGACGGCGGCAAGTCTGGCAAGAAATGCCTTATCAGCATCATAATGAACCTTGGGTACAACAAGAATCGTTCCCTTTCTGGAGCCGTAATTTGATGGACGAACTCCGAGAAGAACATCAGCGAAAAGCTGAACTTCCGATTATATACCAATGCAATAACTCCAGATTGGATCTTTGATACTATGTAATCAAAGCCAGCTTTCTTTGGCGCAAAACAGACCATGAATACGTGCACCAGGAATCTCCATTGCCCAATCAGGCCACTCTTCATGTATGACGACTTTGTCACATCTAAACTGTAGCCCATTCTCAGAAAAGCAGTCTGCCTAATACTTAATGGAAAGTCAATAGGCCCATCTTCTTGTTCTTGAGAACCCAACTGTAGCACTTGGCGCAACATATCTGCTGAGAAGACTAGAGGCTGGCCAGCGATTCTGGTTCTGATAACTGTCGGGGTGACAGTACAGTCCACCTGTAAATGATCGTAAAACTGGCGTACATACGAAATTACAATTGGAATGTTATGATGCAAAGCATAGCTAATCCTAGACTCAGCTAGAAAGTCCAAAACTTCATGAAAACCCTGCGCCTCAGGGATATTATTATCTGGATTAAGGACCATATTATGCTTCGGGACAAAAGCGCGAACTGCCATATCTGCACAATAAATAAAACTGTAAGACTCATTAAAAATCAATAAACTTGTTTAAATTCAAAATTTGTTTTATTTTGTACTTGATTAAATACAAAATCTAACACAATTAAATTTCCACAAGTTTAATAAAATTTAAATTAAACAAAGTAAATAAAGTACAGATTCGAAAGTAACAGATTCGAAGTGTCCATATTCGAGTGTAATGGACAGATTCGAAGAGTCCCTCTTCGAGTCTAATGGACAGATTCGAATATCATGGTCATCTCGAATCTAATGACAGATTCGAGAAACCCATGAACAGATTCGAAGGTCCAGGAATAGATTCGAAGCCCCGACGGTTGATTTTTCAACAAAAACCCAAGATTTTAACCATTTTGAACTTGGTAAATCACATACATTAGTTCAACTAGGTTCTAATCAATGATTTATGTCTTTAATTTGATCTTTTATAGGTCCAATCTTGGTAATTTAGCAAAAACCCTATTTTGACCCATAAAACTTCAAAATTTTGATGTTTTAGCCTAAAATTGTGTATAAAACTACACAAATCTTGTATAATCCGGTTGATTATACCTAGAAGTGTCTGTAGAATCGAACACAACGTCTTCAAAGTCGACAAAATGTCGTTTAGGAGAGAAACGGTAGACTCGAGAACAGATTCGAAATCGCCAATATAGATTCGAGAGCATAGATTCGACAACAGTAGGTATTAAATGACTTCACTGTTGACCTATATATACTACCAACCTTCGAGTCTAAGTGTAGATTCGAATCTACTGACAGATTCGAATTACTCCTCATTCGAGTCTGTCTTAGATTCGAAACTACCAATACTTAGAAAAATTTCGAAAATTTTGAAATAAGTTCAACTTTTCCAACTTTTTTCTACGGTATTGTGTAACCAGATAAACTATGCTAATTCTTTTACCCTAAGCTCAAGATAATTCACGCATTGTTTATTTTATCCAACTTTGAATGCACCCTCAGTAACTTTTGACCTTTTACCTAAGTAAAAATTAAACTAAACTAAAATGAAATAAAATAAACTAAGGTAAAAATAAAATAAAGTGAAATAAAATTTTGACCAAAAAATTTAATCTAGACTTAAGAAAAACTTACAATCTAAGCTAAATACTTAACAACATATTTTTGATGAGTATAGTCTAAGAAAGGTTCAATCAGATAGCGATGTCTGATACTAACTTTCAGTACTCAAACTTTCACACTTAGGAATTTTTTATTCCTTTGTTTGTTTGTCGTGACATACCTATTTAGCCGATTGTTGGTATTTTACCCTGTTAAACATTCTACATTCAGGAAATTATCTTACGTGACTCAGACATAGACATACTTTTATGATCAAGGCACACAGACAAAGATTTTAACTTGTTGGTATTTGCAAACTTTCTTTAAAAGACAAACATCGGACACAGGTCTGTATTCTCATACAACAAAGTGTCTTAGTTCGACTTAAGGTTTATTTTTAAAGTTAGCAGATAGCGGTGACAGGTCTGTACTGACGTACAACAAAGCGACATGTCTTCTAACCCGAATCTAAACAGAGACAACAGGTCTGTACTTACGTACAACAGAGTTGCATGTTTTCGACTCTCAGTTTTACATGATATTTCTATTCTTTCCATTTTCAGATGTATTTGATGTTGCCATACATCCCCAGAAAGTTTGCATACCTCATTTAGACTCAATGTTTGTATGTCTTGTACATAAAAATTAAGACCGATTGGTCGTAAATCTAAGTTAGTGACAC
>JAANYP010003090.1:93995-113814 GCA_020465985.1 Centrapalus pauciflorus
CTACTGGTGCAAAAACCTCGTTGTAATCGATTCCCTCCTCTTGGTTGAAACCCTTTACAACTAACCTCGCCTTGTTGCGCGTGACTATACCCCGATCGTCTCTTTTGCACTTAAAAACCCATTTGGTTCCTATTGCTATTTCCCCTCAAGGTAACGGAACTAACTCCCACACTTCTAGTTTCCTAAATTGCGAAAGTTCTTCCTGCATCACTTCAACCCAGGAGTTGTCCTTAAGTGCCATTTGCACATTCTTAGGCTCTACTTGCGATATGAAACAAGAATAGAGACATGTGTGATATGCCTCGGAGTCGTTTATCATCGACAACAACACAGTGTTGTTATTTACACTACTCCGAGTCCTCACACCCTCGTTAGGATTTCCTATGATGCTTTCTATTGGATGGTTCTTGTTAATCCTAGAGGTCTCTATATCATCAACTCTTAGATTATCTCCTAAGTTGGATCCTATTTCACCTAATGGGGGAATAGGCTCAGCTTCTACATTTTCCTCCTCACGGACATTTTCCTCAGAGTTGGAACTCGATGCTTGAGTCTGATTCTCAGTGGTAGGTGCCTCTTGATCAGCAACTTCTGGAGACCCATCTACAGTCGCAGTAGGCTCGGATGTAGATTCGAACGTGGTCCTTGGAAAGATTTGGCCTTCGTCATTTAGGTGCAACGTTGCCATGTCTTTTTCGATTGTACCTGTAGTATCATCCAAAGGAATGTTAAATGACTCAAACAATTTATCATAGTCAAATAGCCATTCCGGACCAGTTTGGGGTTCATGTGTATAACTTGTGACTTCAATATTATACACAATCTCCACAGTAACACTCGTTTTGTTAAAAACCCGTTTGTTTGGTGAGTTTGGCACATAACCTAGGAAATATCCTTCGTCAGCCTTTTCACCAAACTTCGGTTGATGTTTTGTTCTTAAAAGTGTGCATGGTACTCCAAACGGTTCGAATCCAGTTAAGTTAGGTGGCCGTTTATTCAAAATTTCATAGCATGTTTTGTTCAATGATTTGACTGTAAGGACTCGGTTTAAAATGTGGCACGTGGTATTCACTGCCTCCCCCCAAAACATGGTAGGAAGCTTTGAATCCGAAAGCATAGTCCTTGCAGCCTCAATCAAAGTTCTATTTCTACGTTCGGCCACCCCATTCTGTTGAGGTTCATATGGTGCACTGAATTGATGCACTATGCCCTTTGATAGGCAATATACACCAATTACAGAGTTTTTATATTCAGTTCCATTATCACTACGAATATGTTTAACCCTAGTTCCGTATGAGTTCTCCACTTGGTCCAAGAACCCGATGAGCTTTGCAGCTCGTCCTTCGTACCTAAAAAGAAAACCCAAGAAAAACGTGAGTAATCGTCGGTGATAACTAAGCAAAACCAACTACCTCCTATACTCCTTTTGTTGACAGGTCCGAAAAGGTCCATATGCAACAAATCGAATGTTGAGGCGATTGAATTTTGTTTCTTGGACTTGTGTGTCTTTTTATGCTGTTTGCCCTTCATGCACGGTAGACACTTGTCCTCGAACTGAAAACTCTTCAATGGCACACCCTGCACCAATCCATTCTTCGTTATGAAATTCATCTTCCTTAGGTGCAGGTGAGCCATGCGTCTGTGCCACAGTACGGATTCCGTCTCCGAAGCTTTTGATAGTAAGCAGATCGGACCCATCGAAGTATCTGGCTTGTTCATATCGAGCATGTACAAGTCATTCTTCCTTGGCGCCCGCATCAATATCCAATCTTCAGGTATCTTGAATCCAGGCTTCAGCACTAACGCCTCAGTGTCAGTAAATAACACCGAGTTCTTCTTATCACAGATTTGAGAGACACTAATGAGATTATGAACCAGTTTATCAACGTGATAAACTTGATCCAAAGTAATCGTCCCATTAGTGACTTCTCCAGTTCTAGTGATATTTCCACCCTTGTTACCCGCGAATGATACAAATCCCCTATTACCCCCCCTTGAAGTCTGTGAGAAGACTTCTTTCCCCCGTCATGTGCCTGGAGCAACCACTGTCGACGAACCACTTGTTGTTTGGACCGGTAGTTATCTCCTGCACATGAAAGAAAAGAGGTTAGCTATCACGGGGAACCCAAGCCATGACTGACTTGGTAATACCATTCTCGTCCACATACGTGAACTCTTTCAAGTACCCATCTCGCCGTTCAGGTGACTTGGGCTTTTGAACTGAATTCTGTTGTGGTGCCGAGTGATTTAAGTTCACTCTTTGCCTTGGTGTAGGCATTTGTTGTGGAGCTCTAGAATAATTCCTATTATATGCCATTTCTGACTGTGATCCCTGAGCTCTTACCGGTGCATACTGTCTAACTGGAGTATGAGACCTAACTGGAGTGTGTGACCTGCTAGGTGTGGTGCTCCTATAGACTTGTTGTGGTGCTGACCTAGATTGATTATTGACACGATTCGGTGAATTTGTCCTAATCACTTCCTTTGGTCCAACCTTAACCGGTGTGTTTTCCACAACTTGTTTGGGTGCGGCCTGCACAGTTTTCTCGGTAGGTTGAGAACTACTGCTGCTTGCCACACTGGTTGAGGGCTTGACAGGTGTTGGGTTCACTGTCTTAGGGGTAACATCGGCTTTCCTAAGTGGACAGTGAGAAGCAACATGCCCTTTCTCGTGACATCTGAAGCAAGACATCTTATCCATGGACTTTTTGTTTGTTCCCTTAGATCTAGGTTTCTCACTAGTGTCTACTTCCTTTGGTACAGCTATGATGTCTGACTCGTCGACCTGGTCAGCCCATGAAATTTTCTGTTTTCCTGCAGGTGTTTCACTGGAGGAAGACACAAATTTCACTTTCTTGACCTTGACTGTTGAGTCAGCCACCTTAGGTGCATTTTCTACTATAGGCTAAGGTGTCGGTTCAGGTAGGTCCTCTAAGTCTACTGACTTGTCAGTTTTCTCCTGAGGCTGAGGCACATAGTTCGCATTGAACGGTGGAGGAATTTCGTGAAAACCTAGACCTACTGGCTTCTTGGACTGTCTTTGGGCATCTAAGACTTTCCCTGGATTTAGGCTCGAATTCCTAAACTTTTCCAGCTTGCTATTTGCCTCTGCTACCTTAACCTTGGTCTCTGCTAGCTCTATATCCTTGTCCTTAAGACTTTTTGTCAAGGCCTCTACGTGCTCATACATAAGTTCTATTCTAACACACTGCTCACTGAGTTTGTCTTTTAGAACTACTACGTCTTGAGCATCAGCCTTAAGCTTTTCTTTTAGATCTTGCTTGATATCATTTAGGCTAGCGTTTTCTATTTTTAAGTTCTCATTTTGAGCAGATATGGTTTTATGTGATTCTAAGACTAGATTTAACCTATCATTAGAAGTAGCACACAAAGCACATAATTCTTGAAATAGAGAGTAAGATAGACTAACCTTAGAGTTATCAGATTCCACGTTGGCCATCTGAGCAACAAACTCCAGCACTGTCTGATCATTCGCCTTCTCTACCCACATTGGACTGCTGTCTCGTGTGGTCTGCTCGTTCCCATCACATCCAGTTTCAGTAACTTCAGCCATGAAGGCTCTAGCATTGGACTCAGGATGTGAACTCCAATCATACGTACCATCTAGCTGTCGATCTGAAGTGACGTTCGATAATAGACCAGCTAGATTGGCTTGTCCAGTTGAGGAACTCGGAAGGTATCTTTGTTGGGACTGATTTTGGTACTGTCCCTGAGGCTGACTCTGTCCTTGGTATGTCTCTACCTTCGGTCTCTGACACTCCCTGGCGAAGTGTTCCAATCCCTGACAGTTGTAGCATTTCACCTTGGACTTATCAAACCCGATCCCCTTGTTATTCATCTGCAAATTCCTTCCAGTTCTCTTAATGAATCTTTTAACCCTCTGGGTCACCATGGCCAGTTGCCACTTAAGATCCATTTCCTCTAAGTCATCAGGGTCGACCTGATCGTAATCTTCGTCCCATAGAGCAGGATCGTTTATCTTTCCCTGAACGCAATTTCCATAAGCGGCCACAAACGAAGCAAGTAGATTCAGATGTTCTTCCGCCGACTTTGCGCTCATTGGCATCTTCGAATAGCTCTGACTTGTCGATGCCTGTTGGACTTGAGGTTGCGGTTCTTCCTATCTTCCTACTCCTAAGAACGCGCGATTCAAAGAGTCTTTGGACTCTGCTGGTGATGATGTCTCTCCAGAGAAAAACGCTGTAGCAGACTTCGGTTCGGCTGCTGCTGAAGATTTTGACGTCTTTCCAAAATACATTGCTGGATTCTGGACTTGCTCATAATCAGTCTCAGTCTTCAGGAGCTCGAAGTGATATGCCCTCAACGTTCCCACTATATCATCCAGAGATTGAGTGTAGTACTTGTCTTCATTCAGCTTTATCATTGCCACGTACATAGCCCATTTGGCTGGTAGGGCATCAAGAAGCTTGTTGTTCTTGTCAGTATCGGTAAACTCAATCCCGTGGCTCTCAAGTTCTGTCAATAGATGATAGAATCGGGTCATGATGTCATCCAGTTGTTCATCCTTTAACGCCTTGAAGATGGCGAAATGTTGTTTTAACAGCTCTGTACGCTTTCTCCTAACCCGAGGATTTCCCTCACACCTCTTCTCAAGCGACTCCCAAAGTTCTTTTGATGTCCTCTGAGTCCTAAATGTGTGTAGAATATCTTGCGGTAACGCCATTCAGATTAAAGAAAAAGCTTTGTTTTCAGCTTCAAAAAGTTTCTTGTCATCCTCTTTCATCATCTGGTATGACAAGACCTTTTGACGGCCTTCAACTTCAGATACCGGTGGAATATACCCTTCATCTATGCACACCCACATGCGCATATCATTGAACCGTACGAAATCGGTAAATCGGTCCTTCCACCAGTAATAATCCTCGACCTTCATCAGCTTAGGCGGGGCGTTTGCCTTCCCAACCTCGTGGTCCATTTCTAAGAATTTCTGAAGATTTGACATCTTTTCTAACGAAATTGAATTTGAACTTAATTAATTTAATTCGAAACTGATTTAGATTAACTTTTTCGAATCTAGGTAGATTCGAAACTAATTAAGGGTAAATCTTTTGGGACTAAATTCGATTAAGTTTTAAAATTCAATTAGAATCCAAATTATTTCAGATTCGAGATATCCTTAGAGTGTATGGTCCTTAGATTCGAAGGTCAGCAAACTCGAAATTCAGCAGATTCGAAGCAACAGATTCGAAACAATACTAGACTCGAAACAAACTCGAAACTAAACTAGACTCGAGATCCTATTCGAATGAAGCAACAGATTCGAAACAGGTAGATTCGAAAAACTCTGAAATTGACTCGAAAGGAGCGTATTTAGGTTAGACTCGAGACTAAAGTGAAACCCTAATTACCCCTGTAGATTCGAGCGCCGCAAACTCGAAAAACGGCTAACACTTTGATTTTTTGACGTTTTGTAGATTAAATCACTATTTTTCTAACGAAAAATAATGATTACGATCAAAAACGTGAAAAACCACAAAGTGTTTCCCGAATATGAATTTGCTAAGCTTGAAAATACGTTTTTGAGAGCAAAACCGTCCAACTAGCGTCAAGAAACCTATAATGTATCTGATGAACACGAAGAACACCAAGAACACTCCGTAGGCTCTGATACCACTTGAAAGGTCTACCACTGCAAGATCTATCTAGACGCGGATCCGTGAACGAGTGCGGAATCCTCGTTGACGGTTAGACGGACAACTCTCAACCACGAAACACGGAGACTATTAGACGCTGAACGAACGACACACGAACGATCCTACGAACTAATTCTCTCCGAAACAGCACTAACCTAGCTGATAAACTCGAGATCGCCTTAAGCTTAATTCCTCACGAATTCTGCTAAAAGTCTGCTAATGACTCGAGTCTATCCCTAATTATAGACCTTGATTCGAGTCTGATGTGGGCCAAACTCGAATCTGGCCCAAGGCCCATTCGAGTCTGTCCACAAAGACACTCTCGAATCTAGCCTTCATTCGAATCTAAGGCTACATTCGAATCTATCACAGATTCGAATGTCTACCTTTGTGTAATTCGAATCTAGCCAAATCACTTAAACACTTAAGTGATGAAACATATGTTTTACCTATGTTTGAGTTAATCTTTGACCTTTATGTTTGAACTTCTTGTAATATGTTACATCAAGTTCAAACACACAATCAATAACAGACAAACACATATAAACATATATATGCAAACACTCGTCAAAAACACAATGCAATATCAATTAGACTGCTATCGTCACACAGGATGTACCAACAGTTTTCGGCAGTTTAGTGACGAAGTCCATTGTTATATGCTCCCACTTCCATTCAGGAACTGGCAGTGGTTGCATATCCCCGAAGGGTTTCTGGTGTTCTGCCTTAACCATCTGACAGATTCTGCAGCTTTCAACACATCGACCGATGTCTTTCTTCATTCCTGGCCACCCGTAATCAGCTTTCAGATCAAAATACATCTTTGAGCTGCCAGGACGAACAGATAATTTGGACTGATGAGCTTCAGATAGAAGAGTGCTGCGAATTGAACCATACTTAGGAACCCAGATTCGGTTTCCCTTGAGACAGTGAAGTCCCAAATGATTCAGAGTTAGAAATTGTAGTTGCCCTTTTAGATTTTCAGAATCAATATTCTCTTCTTTCAATGCTTCAGCTTGAGCAACTCGGATGTCTTCAATAAGATCCGAAGAGAATATTACAGGAGTTAAGGCATAGCAGCACTTTTCTGGATAGACTTTCCTACTCAAAGCATCCGCGACAACATTAGCTTTGCCGGGATGATATAGGATCTCGCAATCATAGTCCTTGATAAGCTCCAAGGACCGTCGTTGTTTCATGTTTAGATCCTTTTGAGTAAAGAGATGCTTGAGACTCTTGTGATCGGTGTAGAGCTAAAACCGAGTCCCATAAAGATAATGCCGCCAGATTTTCAGAGCAAAGGTAACGGCAGCCAACTCAAGATCATGAGTTGGTGCACTTTTCTCGTAATCCTTTAATTGCCTTGAAGCGTAGGCAATTACTTTTCCCCTTTGCATCAGAACACACCCTAAGCCAGTACCAGATGCATCGCTATAGACAATGAAATCATCATGCCTTCTGGTAAAGCTAGGATCGGCGCTTGGATAAGCTTCTGTTTCAGTATGTCAAATGCCTCTTGCTGTTTATCGGACCAAACGAAAGGAGTATTCTTTCGTGTTAGCATCGTGAGAGGTACAGCAATCTTCGAGAAATCCTTTATGAATCGCCGATAATAACCGGCCAATCCAAGGAAACTTCGGATTTCTGAGGCATTACAAGGCGTTTGCCACTTCTGAACGGCCTCAACTTTAGAAGGATCAACAGAAATTCCTTCGCCAGAAACAACATGGCCAAGGAACTGAATCTATAAGAATCAAGGTAGAAATTCAAGTTCTGATGTAAATCAAAGAATACTTAGGAAATAGCTCAAGACATATATAATAGGAATTATACCTGTCTGAGCCAAAATTCGCACTTAAAAAATTTTGCGTAGAGTCTTTCTTTTCTTAATAACTCTAGCAATTGCCGCAGATGAATAGAATGATCAGCCTCCGTTTTTGAGTAAATCAAAATATCGTCTATGAACACGATAACTGATTTATCCAACATTGGTCTGCACACACGATTCATGAGATCCATGAACGCCGCTGGTGCATTTGTCAAGCCAAACGGCATCACGAGAAATTCGTAATGACCGTATCTTGTATGGAAGGCTGTCTTTGGAACATCCTCATCTCTGACTTTTAATTGATGATACCCAGAACGAAGATCTATTTTCGAGAAGTAGCTGGCTCCTTGTAGCTGATCAAACAGATCATCGATCCTGGGCAGAGGATACTTATTCTTTATTGTGACTTTGTTCAACTCGCGGTAGTCGATGCACATACGGAAAGTTCCATCTTTCTTTTTGACAAATAGAACAGGTGCACCCCACGGAGATGAACTCGGTCGGATAAACCCCTTCTCTAACAGCTCTTGCAATTGCTTGGACATTTCCTGCATTTCTGCAGGTGCAAGTCTGTAAGGAGCTTTTGCAATAGGAGCCGCACCAGGAACCAAGTCAATACTAAATTCGACTTGACGTTCCGGTGGAACTCCGGAAATGTCATCAGGAAAGACGTCTGGGAATTCGCAGACAATCGGACAGAGATTTCTTTTCAGAATCGGATTCAGATAGAGCGTAGCACAGATAGGATTCGCGACCCTTAGATACATATTTATAAGCTTTCTCTATAGAAATAAAGCAGTGTGCACCTTCACGCTTCTCGCCCTTGATCTCCAATACTCGGACGTCTGAAGACTTAATTCTGATGATCCGACGGTTGCAGATAATTGTAGCCTCTTTATTCATTAACCAGTCCATGCCGATGATGACGTCGAATTCTTTTAACGGAATAGGAATGTGGTCGAGATTGAATACGATATTGCCAATAAGTAGTGTGCAATTACGGTAAACAGAATCAGCCATAACAAAATTGTTGCTAGCTGTCTCAATGTCAAGTATCACGGAAAGCTTCGAGGGAGATTTATATAATCTTTGAGCGAAAGTAGTTGATATGAAGGAACGACTAGCACCGGAATCAAATAGTACCTGGGCAGGAATAGAGTTAAGCAAGAACATACCGGTAACTACGTCAGGTGTTTCTTTTGCTTCCTCGGCTTTTATTTGAAAAGCTCGAGTCTTTGCAGTCGGCGTTGCAGCAGAACTCTTAACTGTAGACCCTCCAGCTGATGACTGAGACTAATAACGCGACCCGCTACGACACTGATACATAAAGTGTCCCATTTTTCCACATTTTGCGCATCCACGTCCCTGCTGTGGACATTCTTCACTACTGTGACCGATCATGTTGCACGCAAAGCAAGTAACATCATCTGGATTGCACAATCCCATATGTGATCTTCTGCATCGCTTGCAGAATCGTGGTTCGTTCGTGAGGGAGTAAACTTGTGCTTTCTGCTGTGAACTATGCTGATAGGATTGCTGAGATTGCGACTTATTTGGCTTGAAAAATCTACCAAATCTTTGTTTCTTCGGAGGAGACGGATTCATTGGGTTAGTCGTTGGAGCGTATAGCTGATCGCCATACTCTAGATATCCTCTCTCAATCTGTCTGGCTGCTTCTACCATTTCCAAGTAACTTTTGTATTTGATCGCGCTCATCGGATGTCGATATTTAGGATTGAGTCCTACACGGAATCTATTCATCTTCCTTTCTTCTGTAGCTACCTGATACGAGGAGTAACCGCATAGTCGTGAGAATTCGTGTTCGTATTCGTCAACTGTCTTGGTTCCCTGGGTCAGCTGCATTAATTGAACTTCCATTTTGTCTTGTTGGTCGATCGGGCAGTACTTCGCATTGAACATATCAAGAAACTGGTTCCACTCTAGAGTCTGAATTATTTCTTCACCATAGATACTCCTCTGAGTTTTCCACCAGGCACGGGCAGCTCCCACAAATAGTGCAGTCGCATAACTCACCTTCTTTGAATCTAAACAGTCAGAGATTCTAAAGATCTCTTCGGTATGACTGATCCAATCCATCGCTTGAATTGGATTCACTGTACCCTCAAAATTCAGGGCACCGCTCGCTTTGAAATCTTTAAATTTGCAGCCTTTTGGCTGAGCAGTTTGAGTTTCTGGATTAGATTTATCAGAATCAGATTCATTAGTCTGGACTTGCTTTTCTTTTCTTTTATTCTTTTTGTCTTCACGTCTTTTAGCTTCGGCCTCATCTCTGGCCTGAAACTGTTCTTGCATTATTTTGTTCTGTTGTTCTGAGTGTTGGGCTAGAAGTTGTTGCATCATTTCAAACATTTGTTGTGGGTTCATGTTGCTGGGAATATCACCTGATCCTGATCCTGACATCTTCTACTGAAAATTAAAAGCATGTAACTATCAGTTTATAGACTTAGATCTATGTACCCTTTTTCCCATCCTAACAGTCTGTACATCCTATCTCAGTTCAAACCACCTAAATGATCGATATATATGTATTGCTTCAGTTTGAGATCAAGTATACTCACGTAATACTTGATTCACTCAAACTAGTGCTCTGATACCATCCTGTGAAGACCTTCCCTTCCGGGTCAGTCCTCAGAGTCTAGGTCCCAATTCATACAATACAATATCAATCATACTAAGATAGGGTAATTAAATTGCGGAAAAAATAAAATTACATGTACATTACAGATTAGGATTTAAGTTTACATATTTCAAAATAAAGTTATAAAAGGGTAACATTGAATCTAATCATAACATCATAAGTCACATCAAGTCTACCCAAAACCACCACATTTGCTGTCTTCCAATCAGTACCAGAAGGTTTGTTGAGTAGTGGTCTAAGAAAGCTTCAAAACTTGGATCTTGAATGACCTAAGTACTAGGTCCTGCAGGTGATTTTCCTTTGCTTTTACCTGTAAAATTATAATGCAGCAACTGTAAGCAATGCTTAGTGAGTTTATAGATTTTCAATATCAACATGCGTGTCAAGCGGAGTCATTAGTCTTAGCGTGATATGTCTTGGCTGCCGCTACAGCCCTCATGATTGAGATATAGAATCATAGAATCGGATGATGTTCAGGCCACACTCACGCTTAAATCGTGGGGATCAGCCACATACTGGGCTAGCTACCAGTAAGTCAATATGGCGGAACATCGGAGGTCATTACCAAGTTCATAAGAACTGGTGAAATAGCCAGGTCTAGAACAATAGACCGTCAAGGCTAATCAAGCTGAATAAATCTATCAAATGTCTGATCAAATAATGAAAGCTTAAGTCATAATAGTCATGATAGCAATGAATTCATAAAGCAATGTCTGAAGAAGTTTTAAATGCAATATGAAATGAAAATCAAATAGCTATCATGATCCACTGGGCAACACCCAACCATGGTGTGCACAGGTCTCAATCCAGCTGATAAATGAATGTCAATAAATCTAACAGCAGCAATATATCTCAACCGGAATCTATGCATGTTCAATCTGAATATCTATAACTCACTGGTCTGGGTCTTTATCAAACAGATATAAAATCGGCCACTTGAGTTATCTCAGGATTTTATCTTTAATCTTTTGTCTTTCAGATCTCTGGCAATTTCTTTTCAAATCAATGACCCGCTTTCGATCTCTTTATTCTTTAAATCTTTGTTCAGAATATAACTGAACCTGTCCAGAATTATCATGATAATATCATATCAATTTCATCATCTTTATCATCATCATTTTAGTCTTTAAATTCTTGAATTTTATCTGATTCTGATAACTGATAATCTTATCAATCTTTTTGGTTCATTTTCTTTGAATTCTTTAAAATATCAAAATAAATCAATCGGATTCAGATCCATCAAATTCGGATTATCCGGATGAATCATTCGAATTCGGACCAGTCCGGATCTGACATCCGGATTCAGACCTATCCGAAATGAGCATCCTATATTCGGATTAACAACCATCCGAATTCGGACCACACATCCGAAATATAACAATATCCGAATTAGTATCATATTCAAAATGGCAAATCCGAAATAGAACATATCGTCCGGAGTATGGGGATCCGAAATAGGCACCATCCGAATTCGGTTATACCCGAATTCGGATCCATACTTAGTCATTTTTCCCAGATTTGTTCTTGGTGTTCTTCATTTTATTCATACGGATTTTTATTAATTTTCACCAAACATTTTTAAAATTGACATGCAACTAAATATATTGATGTATTATCATTATTGAATTGATTTTATACATTTTTCCCTATCAAAAACACTACAATTTGATCAAAATGCTCCAAAATACACTATTTTTAGTCAAGAACACATTCTTATAAAATTTCCGATTTCTAAGTAATTTGAAAGATCTAACCCATAATTTTTATTTCTATGACTTCTATTAACTTAAATTCATCATTATCTATTAAAATTACAAACATGCAACAACATTTTTGGATCATCAATTCGGTTTTTATGAAACCGAATATTATTCCAAAAACATAGAAATTTTAAGTAGTTAATACCTCTAAATCTTGTAGATTGATGATGCTTATAGCTTCTTGTAACTCCTTTTGTCTTCAATCTTCAATTTATTGTTGCTTTAATGGAGTTTTGATAATTTCTTGTAATATTGCCGTAAGTGAAGAAGAACAAGAGAGAGAGAGTTTGAAATTGTGATTAATGGCATTAAGAGCCATTAACTTGGTTTATATATCAATTTTGATAATTTTTCTATTTAACCCCCCTCCACTTTTGTATTTTAATCATCCTTACTATTTAATCATCTTTAATAATTAATATCATATATATAATTTAATTAAATAATTTCAAACTTAATTAAATTACATCATAAATAATGTAATAAAATTACATTATTATCTCAAAATCAATTATTACATGCTCGGCTAAAAGTTAGGTTGTTACAGAAAGGAAGGCAATGTTTAGGTTTTACTAACTGGTTATCTGGGATAATGTTTGATTGTGAGGGACGTGCAACTGAAGTAGAACGAACAGGTGTAGATACAAGGGTATGATTGGATGATGAATGGGAGTCAGATGAATTGGAGTTCTGAGACTGTACTGGAGATGCCATTTGAACACCTGTAAAAATAAAAAGTCATGTTAGTTATATCATGTACACAAATGACAACCTTCAAAATGTAGAAAAATTGTAACATTTTATCAGAAATTGTAAAAACTTGTGATTTTCTTTTTAAGGCATCGGGATTTCAGACAATAATAGATAATTATTGAAAGAACTCCAGAGTCAATCGTTTAGAGACCAATGTTAGAAAAACACAAATTTATAACAATTTCTTAAAAAAAATGTGACATTTTTCTTAAAACATGAAAAATTTCACACTTAGGAAAAAATTTGCTGTTGAAACTCGAATGAAACTACAGTTTCTCGAATGACTCATGAATAAACTCGAATGATCCTATATACAACTCGAATGACATAGACATGAAACTCGAATAAACCATGACACAACTCGAATAGTGCTTGATTCAACTCGAATGAGTCTTGAAAATCCTCGAATGAAAGACATGTTAAACTCGAATGAAATATGTACTAAACTCGAATGAAACATTAGAATCTAACACTCAACTCGAATGACTAAGTCATTTTCTCGATAAGACCATTGTCCCAACTCGAATAAGCTTTAAGCAATCTCGGACAATGTATCGATCGACATATATTCTGAAAATTTTCTAAGTGTTACACACTTGGTCAACTCGCATGATACACAAATGTTTCTCGAATAACCTTTCAGTCAACTCGAGTGATACTGACACTTTCTCGAATATTATTGCTCTCAACTCGATTAACTCTTGAGTGTTATTTGAATCAACTCGAATGTCTCATGATGCAACTCGAATGACTCGTTATGCAACTCGAATGATTCTTTATGCAACTCGAATGACTCTTCAATCGAGAAATGTCTTTTTATTTTATTACAAGTCTAATACTCACTGATTTTATGAATTTAAGTTCAGGAATCTTTTTCAGTGTTTTAAAACTTGTACCCCCCTCGAAAATGTATTTTAAACACATTTGATTTACTGAACTTTGAACAAAAACAACTTTAAAGTTGTTAAAAATTCAAATTTCAGATTATTGAAGAACACGAAACTGTTTCATTATGAAAATCAATGATTCTGTTTGTGTGATGTAAAAATGACTTATGAAATTTCAGATTCATGGTCATAATACCAATACGAACTTCATGACACATTTAATAACAATTTCATGAACCAATAGTAGGATTCTCCATTAACGCTCAAGAACACAAATAAAAAAAATACGAACACATATTTTCAAACAACTCAAACTGAACATATACACTAAAAGTATAAACAATCAAACTGAAATAAGTAACATTTACTCACAATTTTGATGAAGATAAGTCGATTGTGGGTTTGGAGTTTCTTAGGAGTGAAGAAAGCTTGTTGGAGAAGATGAAGAAATAATATTTCCGAAAAAATGATTTGAATTTGAAAATACAAATTTATAGTCAAACTAACCGGCCCATTTTAATTTTTCAAATTTGAAAAACCCGGCCCATCATCTAAACCAAATTAGCCAACTAATTATCTTTTCAATCAAATATTGTGACTAAGAAAAAAAATTAACAAATATCAAGATAAAATTTGAATTCCAAAAAAATTTAAAACCACACAAAACAAAACAAAAAAAAATTCTGTTTTTCAAAAAAAATTTTAAAATGAACTTTAAAAAAAATATACACAATTAAAAAAAATTTTGCACACATAAAACAAAAAAAATTGAAAAACACAAAAAAAAAAAAATTAAAAATTTTAACAATACTCATTTGCTCCCCCTTGAATTTCTGAAAGTTGCTCCCCCTCAAATGTATATTCATTTTCTCAGCTCTGCTCCCCCTACAAAATAACAGATAATTTTTATCAGATTTACTCAAAATCAGAAAAATTTCTTTTCTGCTCCCCCTGCACATGACAATCCATATCTTGTTAAATTCCAAAGAATGTAAACTTTTTATGATCCATGAATTTAACATCAGATAAAAATCACTAAAAAATTGAAAATTTTAAAATTATATTTTGAAACTACTGAATTATTAAATCTTAACGATTCAACATACCTAATTTGTATACCAAAAAATTAAACCGCTTTTCATCTAACGCTTTGGTAAACAAATCAGCTAGTTGATATTCAGTAGGTACAAAAATATAAGTCTATATTTCCATTTTCTACATGATCTTTTATGAAATGATACCGAATGTCAATGTGTTTTGTTTTTGAATGTTGCACCAGATTTGATGCAATAGCTATTGCGCTCTGAGAATCACAATATATTGGAATTTTCTTTGGTGTAAACCCGTAATCACGTAGTTGGCTCATCCACAACACCTGAGAACAGCAAGAAGATACAGCAACGTACTCTGCTTCAGCTGTAGACAATGAAACACAATGTTGTTTCTTGGATGACCAATATACGGGTTTGTCACCTAAGAACTGTACTGCTCCTGACGTACTCTTTCTGTCCATCTTATCACCTGCGTGATCAGCGTCAGAAAAAGCAGTCAGATTAAATGAAGATTCTCTAGGATACCACAAACCAAGATTTGGAGTTCTTTTGAGATATCTTAAAATTCGTTTCGCAGCTGTTAAGTGTGATTCTTTAGGATTTGCCTGATATCTAGCACAGACACATGTAGCAAACATAATATTTGGTCTACTAGCTGTTAAATACATTAATGACCCAATTATACCTCGATAATGAGTTACATCTACAGGTTTCCCTGAGATGTCCGCATCGAGTTTTGACTTTGAATCCGGAGCCATGGGAGTTTTCATAGGAGTACTATTGACCATGTTAAATTTCTTTAACATGTCTTGTATATATTTTGACTGATTGATAAAAATACTATCAGTTAATTGTTTTACTTGTAATCCTAAGAAAAAATTTATTTCCCCCATCATGCTCATTTCGAATTTTTGGGACATTAAAAATGCGAATTTCTTACAAAATTCTGGATTTGTAGACCCAAATATTATATCGTCTACATATATTTGTATAACTATGATATCTGACCCCTGACGTTTTATAAACAGGGCTGTGTCAACTGCACCTTTTGTAAATCCACATCTCAACAGATATGTTGAAAGTGCATCATACCAAGCACGAGGTGCTTGTTAAAAGGCCATACAGTGACTTATCTAAAATATATACATGATCAGGTTTCGAAGGATCAGTAAACCCTTCGGGCTGATATGTATATACTTCATCTGTTAGTTCCCCGTTTAAAAATGCAGTATTAACATCCATTTGATATACTGTAAAATTTTTATGAGCGGAAAAAGCTAAAAACATTCTAATAGCTTCAATTCGTGCAACTGGTGCAAATGTTTCATCATAATCAATCCCTTCTTGTTGGCTGTATCATTTGGCAATGAGACGAGCTTTATTCCGAATGATGACGCCATGTTCATCTTTCTTGTTTTTAAAGATCCATTTCATGCCTATAATGGATTTGTCTTTTGGACGCTCAACAAATCTCCAGACCTTTAACCGTTCGAACTGGTTCAGTTCTTCTTGCATCGCCACAATCCAATCAGCGTCCAGAAGGGCTTCTTTTACATTCTTGGGCTCTATTTTACTTAAAAAATTTGAAAATAAGCATTCATTTATAGTTGCCCTTCTGGTTTGGACTGACGCGGATGGATCACCAATGATGTTTTCTATTGGGTGATTTCTTGTCCACTTAACAGTATGTGGAAACGGTTCTATTTGGTCTTGGTTCAGATTGAGATCTAGATATGGTTCGGGAGTTATTTCAGATGTTGTAGGTGGGACATCTGAGGTAGGAGCTTCTGAATGTTCAGAAGTAATGGTGGTTTCAGAAGAATATGGAGGTTCAATTGGTTGTACAATCTCAGTAGTCAACTGCACATTTGCTGTTGAGGCTTCTCCAGTTTCTTCTGAACCTTGTTGTTGAGAAAGATCAGAGACTACGACTGGATCTTCAGTTATCCTGTCAGGCACCAAATTTAGAACATTAGTTTTGGGCTTTTCAAAATAGTGTTCATAAAAATTCTCAAACAACTTATGTACATCTGAGTGTTCAGCATTTTGTTCAGTTGACTCCAATGAAGTCTGAGTATTAGGTTCGGGTCCTGAACTGGTGTGTTCAGAAGCCATTACCACTCCTTCGTCGAATTTGACATTCACACTCTCGTTGACTGTCTTGGTTCTCTTGTTGTACACTCGGAAGGCAACCGACTCCTTTGAATACCCGATGAATATTCCGTCATCTGCCTTTTGATTAAACTTTCCAAGATTGTCTTTATCGTTTAGAATAAAGCATCTGCAACCAAAGACATGGAAAAATTTAAAATTAGGTATTCGTTTATTAATCAGTTCATAAGGAGTCTTTCCGAATCTCTTATTTATTATTGAACAATTTTGTGTGAAACAAGCTGTTGCAACTGCTTCTGCCCACAAGAATAACGGTAAATTGGAATAGGCCAACATCGTCCTAGCTGATTCCACTAGTGTCCGATTTCTTCTTTCAACGACACCATTTTGTTGTGGAGTTCGAGCAGCTGAAAACTGATGTGTAATTCCTATTGAATTCAAGAATGAGTCAAGTGATTTGTTCTTGAACTCTGTTCCGTTGTCTGAGCGGATTGTTTGAATTGTGAGTTGCAACTTTACTTGTATTTTCCGGATGAAGTCTATGATCGTTTCGGTTGCATCTGATTTGGATCTCAGGAAGAAAACCCATGTGTATCGTGAATAGTCATCAACTATCACCAATACATATCGTTTCTTATTTATGCTTTGTACCCTCATTGGTCCACACAAATCCATATGCAGTAATTCCAGTGCTCTCGTGGATGAGTGTTCTGTTTTGGATTTGTGTGTGGCTCTTGTCATCTTTCCTTTTTCACATGTCGCACATAACTGCTCTTTTTGGAATTTGAGCGTCGGCAGCCCTTTAACTAACCCTCCTTTTGCTAGGTTGGTTAACTCATTGAAGTTCAGATGTGAAAGGCGACGATGCCACAGCCATGCTGTTTTAGATGTAGCTTTTGACAATAAGCAGACATCTTTCTTCAGATTAATCGAGGCTTAAATCAATGGAGTACAAATTTGTTTTCCTGTTCCCTGCCAAAATTTCTTTTCCTTCTCCGGATCTGATGCTGCACCGATTGGCTTTGAAATTGACTTCTAACCCTTTATCACACAACTGTCCAATACTAAATAGATTGTGTCCAAGACCATCAACATAGAAGACCTTTTGGATGGTGATTTTGTTGTATTTGAGACTTCCGTATCCTTTGATCGGACAAAACTGATCATTTCCAAATCTGACCGTCCCACAGAACTTTTCTACAAAGTCCGTGAGTGTGTCTCGTTGTCCGGTCATATGCTTGGAGCATCCGGAGTCAAGATACCAGACATGGTTTACCTATAAGACGAAGTAGCACATGAGGTACCCACTTGTAGTTGGGTACTTTTGTCTTAGGTAATTCATGCACAGTATTATTTGTTTTTCTAACAGATATGGCTTTTAGCTTATCATTTGAAGTTATTTTAGGTACCCACTTTTGAACTGTTCTTTTAGGTATCCATT
Organism: Centrapalus pauciflorus; assembly: GCA_020465985.1. NCBI lineage: Eukaryota > Viridiplantae > Streptophyta > Magnoliopsida > Asterales > Asteraceae > Centrapalus > Centrapalus pauciflorus. The sequence goes on from JAANYP010003090.1 coordinate 112,163, forward strand.
TTTGTACAATTCGCGGAGGAATTGTTTTTGAAATATTTTTCTGTGGAACCTTTTTCTGTTCATAAAATGGGTCCTTCTTCGGTTGCCATACGAGCTTATTAGTGTAGGTCCCGAGAGGTTCCCAAAGTATATAGCTTTAAGCTGTAGAGGGGGGGGGGGTGAATACAGCTATTTAAAAACTACACATAATTTTCTCAATGTTTGTATGTATTATCAACAAATTGTTAATTACAAACAAGCTTGAATGCGGAATAGTTCAAGCTGAGATGACAGATACAACAGTATGTTCACTAGTCTAAGACAAACTCAAACTAGTATACAATGAATACACTCACTAAGAAGTACTCACTGTGTTTACAAGACTTAAGGGAACAGCTTATGTAAAACAGCTTAGACACACAGATACTGATTTACACAGAAGGCTTGCATGCATGAAAATCACACTTGCACATTCACTCTTGGTTTCAGCACTTAGCTTTCTTCACACTTCTTTCTGTCCTTAGAAGCTTCCTTTTATACCCATTCAGAGGATCTAAGAGAAACATCTTTATTGGACGAAATGAAAAAGGAGAAGTCTTGTTGAAAAGACAACATAACCTTTTCTGCACTTTTCTGAAAAGCAGACTTGTCTTCACTGTTGCAGAACTTTTGTCTTTTCACTTTGTCTACTGTTCATTGCTTTAACTATTTAGGAATGTTCAACTTTGGTCCTTTTCTTCCCTTGTAAGGCCTCTTTTTGATATAGCAAAAAGGTCTGTCACCCTTTTTCAATAACCTTTTGTCTTCCATGTTACAGAAAGGTGGCAGGCTGAGCAGTTCTGTTTTCACTTTGTCTTCGACTTTGTAAACTGATCTTTGTGTCCAAAACAATACTGATATTGGAACAATATTCCATAAAGTGACTTTTAGCCTGTTCACAAAGAACAGGTTCGTTCACAAAGAACAGAACACTTATAAATTGCCCCATGGCTTCGACATGTAGAGCAGCGTAGACAGTTTATGTCCCAGCTGTTCAGCTAAGACAGAGCAGCTTGGACAAACCTTGTCTTAGTTGCAACACATGCACATATAGAACAGCTTTAGACTGCATATGCCAATCATTTTTCAAGGTTTCAATACGGATATAAATGGCCTTAAATTCAACCTTCAAATGCATCAACAGGTTTGATTATAATTCTCCCCCTCAGATGTAGAACAGGTTTGACTGAGGCCTTTTTGTGCCTAACAATCTCCCCCTATTTGCAATAACCAGTCCAAGCTGGTCTTATCAAAAATCACTATATATTTTTACAGTACATTTGCTGAAATAAAATTACAACATTACAGTAAAGTAAAGATCAGTTTATATATACACTGATTCTTGACTACACTAGAACAACACATGTTCTTACAAGAGTACAACTAATGTACTAATGTATTTTACAACTAATGTAAAAGAGAATACAAACATATTCACATAGAGTACAAACTACGGTACATTTGGACTGTTTTTGTTGGGAGCAGAAAACGTAAGGCTATTGTCCAATGATGGACAGCTTCCATTCTTCACCGCGCCCAGATTGCAGTTGGACTTCAGGACCGCAAGATGGCCATCCTTGGTTGAAGCGTAGTTCAAAGGACAGGGCGGACACGAGGGGAGTAATAGGAGGAAC
>JAANYP010003090.1:119110-168044 GCA_020465985.1 Centrapalus pauciflorus
AAGATCCACCAGAGTCCATACATTCTGAATTTTTGAACTGTAAAAGCTCTTCTTGCATAGCTTCAATCCAGGATGAATCCTTTAATGCTTCTGATGCCTTTTTAGGTTCCAATTGAGACATGAAACAGGCATGTTCAAAAGCAGCTAGACTGAATTCAGGAACTGCTAGTTCAGCAGCAGCAGTCTCATTTTGAACCATTTTCCTTGTTTGAACAGGAGTGCTTGGATCACCCAGTATTTGATTGAGAGGGTGATACTTGTGAACTCTTAGTGTGGGCTCTATCTCTGTTTGAAAAGAAGTTCCAAGGTTGGTATCATCTCCATCAGAACCAGTGAATGGTTCAGTTTCTGAAACAGCTTGACTTGAATCTGGGACTGTTTCCTGTTGTGTTGGAGCTGTTCTTTCAGAACTTTGGAGTGGCACTTCAGTGTCTGGATTTGTATCATTCAGGACCCCTGGAGGATCACAAGACAGAAGTGGTAGAGTGGTGAAATAATCCGAACTTGTTGAATCTGCAGCAGTCTGAGACTTTGTGCCAACAGCATGAGAAATTGTATTGGCAGCATGAGAATTCGTGTTAGCAGCTTCAACCCTGTATGTATCAGCTTCTGCAGAATACTCAACAAAGCTCAGAGAATTTGTTAGTGAATCTAAATCAAACAACCAATCAGGACCAGTGCCTTTGATATTAGCAGTATTTTCATTAAATTCAACATTGGCACTTTCTTCAATTGTTTTAGACACACTGTTGTATACTCTATAGGCTTTGCTTTGAGTTGAGTATCCTACAAAGAATCCTTCTTCAGCCTTACTCTCAAACTTCCCTAAGTGAGTCTTAGTGTGAAGAATAGTACATGGGCATCCAAAGGGTTTGAAGAAAGCTATTAGGGGACTTCTGTTATGGAATAACTCATAGGGAGTTTTTCCTTGAGATTGGACAACTTGAACCCTATTTAGAACATAACAGGCTGTATTAACAGCTTATGCCCAGAAAGTCATTGGCAGATTTGAATCAGCTAGCATTGTTCTAGCAGCCTCAATTAATGTTCTATTCTTTCTTTCAGCTACACCATTTTGATGTGGTGTTCTTGGTGCACTATATTGTCTAGCAATGCCTTTGGACTCACAGAAACTGTTTAGAATTTGATTTTTAAATTCAGTTCCATTGTCTGATCTTATCACCTTAACTTTGGAATTGGATTGGTTTTCTATCTTAAGGATAAAAGATTTAACTAGCTCAGCAGTTCATCTTTGGACCTAAGAAAGTAAACCCAAGTAAATCTGGTGAAATCATCAACAATGACTAAACAGTATGCCCTTTTATTCAAACTCAAAACAGATGTTGGACCAAATAGATCCATATGTAACAACTGAAGAACAGATGAGATTGAATTTACTTCTTTGGCCTTATGAGAAGTTTTGTGTTGCTTACCTTTAAGACATGCTACACAATGATCATCACAAATGAACTCTTTTTGTGGTAATCCTCTTACCAGATTCTTTTTAACTAAATCATTCATGGACTTGAAGTTCATGTGACACATCCTTCTATGCCAGAGAGCAGACTCATTTGATGATGCTTTGGATATTAAACAGCTTAAAGTATTTGATTTAGTCAAGAGAGCTGTGTCCAGGCAGTAAACATTGTCCTTTCTTGGTGTTTTAAGTAAAACAAGATTTTCAGGAATTTTGAAATCCTTTGAAAGAACAATGCACTCAGAATCTGTGAACAGAACAATGTTTTGTTTGTCACAGATTTGAGAGACACTCAATAAATTGTACTTAAGCTGTTCAACATACAGAACATCATTGAATGTCATGTTGCCTGCATTAACAGTACCTTTACCTGTAACCTTACCTCCTTTTGAGTTGCCTCCAAATGCAACAAAACCTCCATCAAAACCTTTGAAATTTGACAAGCATTCAGAATTGCCTGTCATGTGCCTAGAGCATCCACTGTCTAGATGCCATCTTGTTCTATGAGGAGACCTGTGGTTGCCCTGCACAAATAACAGCTTAGTTAGTAGTGGAGTAAACCCAAACCAAATTGGTTTTGGGTTGGCCTTGTACATTGACATAACTAAAAACTGTTTTTGACTTCTTATATTTGGTGAGATCTACTGATGGAGTCTTTGGAGAGTATTTAGTGATGATATGAGGTATCCAACTATTTTGATCATCTTTTCTTCTGACAGTCTCAGATGATTCACTAGCAGCTCCAGTTTGATGCCCAGCAGCTTGAGCTGTGTTTGTAGTGTTAACAGTTTCAGTTTTTGCACTAACAGCATCAGATTTTGACTTAGCAGTCTGATCTTTTGCATTAGCAGTTTGATCAACAGATTTGTCCTTGACACACCATATTTGTTTAAAACTTGATTTAGGCTTTGCCAAAACTTGTCTTTGATGTGTGGACTGTTTTTTATTAACTTTTGAGAATCTGTGATCAACTGTTCTCTTTGGAGCTGCTGTGGAAGGTTTCACTTTTGAGTGCTTTGCCTGATTAGGATTTGATTTTGTGTGATGCACAGTCTGTTTTGCAACAGCTGGTTTGTAAAAACAATCCTTGGCTAAGTGATTCTTCCTTCCACAGTGAAAGCATCTTTTGACAGTTTGAATTGGAACACCAGACTTTTCTGTCAATTTCTGGTTCTTGTTTCTCTGGTTTCCTCTTACCTGCAGTTGTTTAGGAAACTTTTGAACACCATGCTTTGGCATGTGCAGATAGAAACAGTTTTACCTCTTTTAGTTCCTTTGATGAAGATGCAGTGTTACAGTTAGAATGTACAGAAACTTGTGGAGTAGCATTGCATACACTCATCTTCTCTTTTCCTTTCTTACTAGGAACTTGGACTTCTATGGGTGCACTCTTTGTGTCACAGTCTCTATTTTGACTCTTATCTTCTTTTAATTCAGGACTGTTATCAAGAATAGGATCTACAATAGTCATAGACTCATCTAGTGGTTCATTGACAAGTCTATCAGCAACTTCACTCATTGGATGAATGTACTTGCTATTATATGGAGGTGGAGTAGCTCTGTATCCTACTTCTTCTTTGGGATTGACCTGAGATTTCACTCTATCTTTGAATTGAACTTCCATTAGGTGTTCTAGCTTTTGATTTGCTAACTTGAAGTTTCCTAGATCCATGTTAACAGATTCTAGTTTCTTATTAGCCTCTAACACCTTCTGTTCAGTCTCTTCTACCTTTTTATTCAGAGATTCTATTTTCTTATTGAGTTCCTTTTTCTCCCATTCATGATAGGTTCTATCATACCCCATTTGAATCTCATTATCCTTATAATCATTGATCTGTTTTTCTAGATCTTCTATGGCTTGCATATATTCATATCTCCTTTCTTCCATCTTAGCTAGAGTTTTGCACATGCTCTCATTATGATCTCTGTACTTTTTAACCATATTTTTGCATGATTGAGAGCAGAGTTTAGAATTACCTCAGATGGTAGTTCAGTGGAGGAGACATTTGATGTTTCTGCCATAAGTGCTTGATTTTGAAATTCTTCCTCTGTCTGATCACTCCAGTCAAACACATTGTCTTCTTGAGAGACAAGTGCTGTTGATGAGGACGCTTGGATGGGCTGTGAAGTCCTTGATGGCTGTTGACCTTGAGATCTACATTCTCTGGCAAAGTGACCAAGCTTATGGCATTTATAGCATTCCACTTTTGATTTATCAAAAGATGGTTTGCCTTCTGTTTTGGCTTGAAAGTTGGTCCTTCCAGTTCTTTTCAGAAATCTTTTGGCTCTCATTGTCAGCATTGCATGTTGCCACTTTAAATCCATCTCTTCAAGATCATCTGGATGAATTTGTTCCAAGTCTTCAACATTTAGAGCAAATAATCCATCATTGGCAACAAAAGCCTCATAGTGAGTTTCAGCAGAATTGCCATCACCACCTGAAAAAGAATCACAGTTATTAGATTTTTCAGAGGACAGAAGAGCAGTGTTGTGATTATAAGAAAAGGATTTCTTTTTAGCATCAATCTCAGTCTCAAACACTCTTAAACTGTTATACAGATCATCCAATTCTATCTCATCAAGAGTGTCTTTTGTTCTCCATTGTGCAGCATAGACTGTCCATTCTTCTCCAAGAGATCTGAGAAACTTTCTGTTGACTTCATCTTGATCCAGATTGACCTTTGCACTTTCCAGTTCACTTATCAGTTTGTTGAACCTGTCAAAGATTTGCGTGAGGTTTTCATTCTTGCCACCAGAAAAGTTTTCATACTGCTGTTTCAAGAGGTCTTTTTGATTTCTCTTGGTACTGGCATTACCAGCAAACCTCTTCTCTAAGGCATTCCAAAGAGAGTGAGCAGTATAAAACTTTTTGAACTGATGTTGATAAGCATTAGGAATGGCTATTTGTAATAGTGTGAGTGCTTTCACTTCATTCATTCTAGCCTTCCTTTCAAGTTCAGTTTTTGGAGGAGTTTTGACTGGTTTTCCCTCAGCATCAAGTTCTGGATCAACTACAGGAGGGAATTCAACAGCTTCCCATATGGCATAATCAATGAATTGAATATGCTGTTGAATCCTGAGTTTCCACATCTCAAACTCAGTGGGCTTGAGCATAGGCACTTTGAGTCCTTGCCCAGATCCACTGCTGCTATTTTCAAATTCCATTGTAAAAGATTAAAAATTTTAAAGAAAGTTTTCGACTTTGAAAAACAAAGAACAACCTGGCTCTGATACCACTTGTCAGGATCTAAAACTGAATAACCAAGATTAACTGATTTGAAATTTATCAGAGTATAAATCAATAATCTTGCTTTGAATCAAAGTTTAATTAAGAAGTTTGCGGAATAACACTTAATTATTTTAACAAAAAAACTTTCAGAACTAATGAAGCATAAAACATAAGAAGTAAACAAGACTGTTTGTATTGCTGAATTCAATGATTACAATCACCTCTAATCTGTTTTGATTAGACGAAGAACACAGACTGTTCTTAGGGTTTTACAACCTTAGAGGCTTATGAAAACTTAATCAACAAAGCAATTACAGACTCAAAATATGCAGAAAACTTCTATACTATACAATAGAATGACCTATTCTCTGTATTTATATTGCTTTTTGGACTTGTTTCCTTGAAGGACTATGACTTCTCTGATAGTAGATATGCTGGAATCTTCGTGTAGATATCTTTCCTGAAAATCAGCACTTTCTGTTTATGAAACTGTTGAGCAGCTTGAATCTCTTGACAGCATGAACTGAGCAGCTTGAGTTGTTTTACTCTGGCAGCTTGAACTTTTACACTGGCAGCTCGAGTTTCTTCAACTAGCAGCATGAACTTTGTATTTACATGAAAAATCTACTAACAGTCTGAGAAGTCTAACTAACAGCTTGAGCATACTTAAACTATTTCCCAACACAGAATGATGCTCTACTTAGAGAATCTGGATGTGCAACTACCAGAGATTGTAATGGAGGGTCCCTATGTGCCAACCTCTGTTACAACCATAACTCCTGCTGTTGAAGGAGCTGCTCCTGAAATCAGAACATTTGAGAAAGCAAAAGCTCAATGGTCTGATGAAGACAAAAGACTGGTGGCTCTTGATGCAAAGGCCAGAAATAACATGGTCATCTCTCTGCCTGATGATGTGTTCAAACAGGTTGAGAAGATGAAGACTGCAAAGGAGATGTGGGATACTTTGTGTACCGTCTATGATGGACCCACAATCACACTAGACAACAGGATTAATAATCTTGTTAGACAGTATGAACTCTTCTTTGCAAAACCAAAGGAGACTCTCACTGAAACCTACACCAGGTTTACTGCTCTTGTAAATGATCTCAAAGCTGTTGGGATCACCAAGGACAGCCTGGCGTTGGTAAACAAATTCTTAGACATCCTGCCTGAAGAATGGAATTATTTTTCTACAATCTTAAGGAATTCAGGTACCATCAAAAGTATGGATCTTGTTAACCTGTATGGATCCTTACTGAATGATGAGCAGTCAAGGCAACAGAAGAGAAATGCCTTGGAAATATCTAAGAAAGGTGCAACCTTTGTGGCTAGTGTGAGACAACCTGTAAGTCAAGTGAGTGATGTGTTCACTCAACCTGATCAACAGGCTGATGATGAGGAGGAAATGTCTGATGAGGAAGACAATGCAGATCTTGCTGAACTGGATGATGAGCAAATGATAGCCATGCTTGTCAAAAGGTTCAACAAGAAAAGGTTTGGAAGAAACATGCTGCAGGGAAGCTCAAATGCTGTTAAAAAGAAGGCATTTGATAAGACCAAAGCTGAGTGCTTCAAATGTGGCAAACCTGGCCACATAGCTGTTGACTGTGTGTCAAAAGCTGTTGGTCAGTCATCCAAACCACACAAGACAAACAGGGATGATGGCTATAGGGTTAAGTACCTTATGGCCATGGCTAAGCTGAGGAAGTTGGAAAACTCAGTGGTTTCCAACCGGCAAAAGGGACTCATGGCAGAGACTTGTGACTGGGAGGAGTCTGATTCATCATCTGATGAAGAAGACAATCACTGTCTGATGGCCAACACTGATGTCCCATCAACAAGCAACTTCAAACAGGATCTCGCTAAAGCTGAAGCTTTTAGCAGCTTGGAGAACTGGAACCCTACAATGATGTATAAGGTACAAAATTTTATGGATTACAGTTCTGAAGAAAAAGTTAAAATGTTTGAATATATGCTTGTTAATCTGAAAGCTGCTGTTGAGAAGCATACTGTTTTTATTATCTGAAATCTCTAAGCTTAAAATTGATCTTGAAACAAAATCCAGTAAACTGGACAGTTTCCATAAGTTGGATGCTGAGCTTGATGAATTAAAACACATCAACTCTATTTTACTAGAAGAAAAGAGAGAAACAGACTTAAAACATGCTAAGCTTCAAAAGATAGTTGACTCTTGGTGCCAATCTGCACAAAAAGTCAGCCACTGTATAAGTCAACAAATCCCTGCACAAATCCAAGCCTATCTTGGAGGGGATCTTGACACAGCAGCTTCCATTGTTGAGGTTAATAATCTGAAAGAAGACTTGTCCACTCTTGGTGAGCTTCCAAACACTTTCATTCAAAAAGTGAATGGTAAATTAATCTAAGCAAACAGGTTTGTCAGGCCTCAAAACACTGACAGCTCGTGTGAACCTAGCTCAAAAGCTGCTGATGAAATGAATTCTCCATCAAATCAGCCTGCTAAGTGCTCTACTGATTCACACAAGCAAAAGAAAGGAAAGCATGCCCAAACTGCAGCTGTGGACACTAAACTTGTTGACAAAACAGGCTTTGGATCTAAAGCTAATGGTAAAAGGCACACTAATCCTTTTAATGTTGAACATTTTGAAAATAAGTTTTCAAAAGATAAGCAGTCTGCATTTAACAAGGGTAAGTCTCATGTTGAAGGCAAACGTGTTGTGATTTCAAATAAGTTTTCTAATCATAGTAAACTGGTTCTAAATGAGAATAAGTTTTTCAAAACCAGAAATAATGATTATGTTGATAGGCAGCATCAATCACATCTTAGGAAGGACAAAGGCAAAGCCATTGCTCAGCCTGAGAGATTTAGGAATAAGTTTCCTAAACCTGTGGAAGTTCAAAAGCCAATTAAGCTTCCTATCTTTGACATCTGTCCTCCTAAAAAGAGGAAAGAAGAGACAGGCAAAGCTGTTGCTATTGAACCTTCCACTCAAGCTGTTGATTCATCAAATAGTAATAAGTTTTCTAAACCTGCTGATAAAATCAACAGAAATAACTCAGAATGTGTCTCTGAAAGGTCTTCTTCCAAAAATGCTAAAAGGAGAAAATGCTATAAATGTGGAATGAAGACACATCTGGCCAAAGACTGTCCTGAAACTGAGGACATGAGACCAGCTGACTCTGATGGTTCCTTCACAGCTACCATTCAAATAGGGAATATTAGTGTTGATATCACAAGTCCATCAACAAATGTTGATGAAGTAGGAGAACTCATCTCTGTGATGAGTTCCCTTAAAAATGACTAATATTCTTCTTGTCACTCTGCAGGAAAAACAACCATCCCAGGTTTGGTACTTGGACAGTGGCTGCTCAGGGCACATGACAGGTTGTAAGGACCTGCTGAGTGATCTCAGGCCTGAAAAAGGGCCAAAAGTCACATTTGGTGACAATGTACAGGGATCCACTGAGGGATATGGAACTCTTAAAGCTGGTGCTGCAGTGTTCAAAAGAGTAGCCAATGTGGTTGGGCTGAAACATAACCTTGTTAGCATAAGTCAACTGTGTGATGCTGGCTACAAGGTTAACTTTGATGAGCACCTGGGTTACATATTAGATCCCCAAGGCAAAGTTGTGTTGTGTGCTCAAAGAAAGAAAGGTGTATATGTTGTGGACATGCAATCTGCTGATCCCACAACTGAAATCTGTTTTCTCACAAGGACAAATGCAGATCTAAATTGGCTATGGCACAGAAGGCTGTCACATTTGAACTTCAAGAACATTAACAAACTCTGTAGGAAAGAGTTAGTGACAGGTTTGCCTTCTATGACCTTTGCTAAGGATAGACTCTGCACAGCTTGTGAGAAAGGCAAGCAGAGAAAATCATCTTTTAAATCCAAACATAATTTTTCTATTGATATTCTTCTCTTCTTAATCCACATGGACTTGTTTGGACCTATCAATGTCCCAAGTCTAGGAGGAAGAAGATATACTCTAGTAATGGTTGATGAGTTCTCCAGGTACACATGGGTTATCTTCCTGAAGAGCAAAGGAGAGGCTGCTAGAGAAATTATTGGTTTTGTGAAAAAGATGGAAATGCTGAACTCTGCCCAAGTGAAGCAGCTTAGAAGTGATCATGGTACTGAATTCAGGAATAGTACTCTTGAAGACTTCTGTGAAGAGAAAGGAATTACTAAAAACTTTTCAGCTGTAAGAACTCCACAACAAAATAGAGTTGCTGAAAGGAGAAACCGAACTCTCATTGAAGCTGCTAGAACCATGCTGTGTGCATCTTGTTTACCTTCATCCTTCTGGGCTGAAGCTGTTAACACTGCCTGCTTCACCCAAAACAGATCCTTAGTGGAGAAAAGGTTCAACAAGACTCCCTATGAGCTGCTCAAAGGGAGGAAGCCAAATGTCAGTTACTTTCATGTGTTTGGGTGTCCCTGCTTCATTCTGAATCAAAGGGACCAACTAGCAAAGTTTGAACCAAAAGCTGATGAAGGTGTGTTTGTTGGCTACTCTGCTATCTCCAAAGCCTACAGAGTATACAACAACAAAAGAAAGGTGATAGATGAATCTATCAATGCCACCTTTGAAGAGTCCAAGAATTCCTCCACCAAAGCTGTTCCTGAATCAGTTTCAGGAGAATTAAACTTTGATGATCTCATGCATTCAAATAGTGAAGAGGACTCAAAAGCTTCCACTACATCCAGTGTGGAACCTGTTAACCATGATGGGCATGATGATGATTATGTCAATACACCCTGTGTGAATAAGTGTACTGACTTAATTACAACTGCATGTCCTGAACCTATCAATGCTGATTTTCCTGGTTCCTCTGCTGATATGTTCAACAGTGGTCAGTCATGTTCAACAAGTGAACAGGCTCAAGACAACAGTGTGTCTGAAAATCTTGAGAGCTGTTCAACAGGACCTGCTGAAGCTGCTGATAACTCAGGAGAATCCTTATTGAAGAATGATCCTAAGTGGATCAGATGTCACCCCAATGATCAAATAATTGGTGACATCAACAAAGGGGTACAAACAAGGTGGGACAGCTTAGGGAACTTCTGCATGTTCTCCAGTTTTGTTTCATTAATGGAGCCAAAGAAGGTTGATGAAGCAATAAAAGATGCCAACTAGATCACTGCCATGCAAGAAGAACTCAATCAGTTTGAGAGAAACAAGGTACGGAAGCTGGTCCATGTTCCTAAAGGCAAAACTATAATTGGCACTAAATGGGTTCTCAGGAATAAGATGGATGAGCAAGGTCATGTCATTAGAAATAAGGCAAGACTGGTTGCTCAGGGTTGTAGACAGGAGGAAGGAATTGACTATGATGAGACATTTGCTCCTGTGGCCAGGCTAGAAGCAATTCGTTTGTATCTAGCCTACGCTGCTCATAAGAGCATTAAGGTATTTCAAATGGATGTGAAGAGTGCATTTTTGAATGGGAAGCTGCAAGAAGAAGTTTATGTCAAGCAGCCTCCAGGTTTTGAAAATGAACAACATCCAGGTTTTGTCTATAAGTTGGACAAAGCTCTCTATGGTCTCAAACAAGCCCCTAGAGCCTGGTATGACACTCTTACTGAATTTCTTATGAGCAATGGGTATTCTAGAGGTAAAGTGGATACCACACTGTACATAAAGAAGGTGAAGTCTGGTATTATGCTTGTTCAAATCTATGTGGATGACATAATATTTGGAAATACCAATGAGCAGCTATGCAAAAATTTTTCATTACTCATGAAATCCAAATATGAAATGAGTATAATGGGAGAACTTACTTTCTTTCTAGGATTACAGGTTAAACAAACCTTAACTGGAATTTTTAAATCAAAGAAAGTATACTTTAGATCTCTTGAAAAAGTTTAAATTTGATCAAAGTTCTCCTATTAAAACCCCAATGGCAACCAATGTAAAATTGGATGCTGATGTCAGTGGCAAAGCAGTTTCAGTAACAGCTGACAGGGGTATGATTGGGAGCTTGCTATATTTAACTGCTAGTAGACCTGATATTATGTTTGCCACCTGTTTGTGTGCTAGGTTCCAAGCTGACCCAAAGGAATCTCATCTAGCTGTTGTTAAAAGAATCTTCAGATACCTGAAGGGCACATCAGGTTTGGGTCTTTGGTATCCTAAAGACTCAAGCCTTGAACTAACAGGTTATTCAGATTCTGATTTTGCAGGCTGCAGGCTAGATAGGAAAAGCACAACAGGTGGATGTCAACTTCTTGGTGGTAAGTTGATCTGTTGGTGTAGCAAGAAGCAGAACTCAGTGTCTACTTCTACTGCTGAAGCTGAGTACATTGCTGCTGGAAGCTGCTGTGGGCAGATTCTGTGGATGCAGCATCAGCTTGAAGACTATGGGCTTGTATATAGGAAAACTCCTATTCTGTGTGACAACACAAGTGCCATAGCCATTTCCAACCAGTATTTCATTCATGAACAAAGCATATTGAAGTCAGACATCACTTAATCAGGGATCACATTCAGAAAGGTAATGTGGAGGTAAGTTTTATTTCCACAAATGAACAGCTTGAAGACATTTTCACCAAACCTCTTGATGAAACCAGGTTTAATTACCTTGTCAGCAAGTTGGGCATGTTAAACAAAAGTGACTAAGTGTCCTCAAAGGTCTAAGACTTTGTATGTCTCACACTGCTCAAGTTTCTCAGAACAGCTTAGACAAAACAGGTTATGCATATTCTGTACTTAGCCATTTTTCTGAAATCCTTGAACAGCTTGAACAGATAACAGGCTGAACAATAACAGTTTACTCGTCCAGCCTGCTCTGATGGTCTATTCTCCACCCTGCTCACTCCTTCACACTGATTTACAAGACATTGTCTTGTATCATGTTCAACTAATGAACACAACCTGATCTTACATTAGAACACAGGTTGAAAGCACAGTGTGAAGAGTGAACAGCTTGAAGAATGAACAGCTTGTGATGATCCTACTCATCACAGGTTTGACCAACAGCTTAGACCAACAGTTTTAACTACCTTTCTTCACAATTAAGTTATTTAATTTTTGTTTTTATTTAACTTAATTACTGCGGATAATGTGGGTTACGTGTGTTAGTGATTAAAAAGGGCTCAAGTGGTCTGACAAACGGTCTGACATGGACAACCGTTCCGTTTTCCGTTAACGACTTTTTCAAATCAACCGCCCAAATGTTTCTCTCTCATACCCACTCACATTCAAATCCTATAAATACCCCCTACTGTTTCATCTTCGTCTTCCTCACTATTTCCAGAAATCCTCAAGAACCCTAAATCGACTAAGTGTTTTTCTGCTTCTCAAAACCCCAATCCTTCACAAATGGCTCAAAGAAACAATCCCTTTCTTCCAGTGTTTGTTGGTGATGATGTAGTTAAACACTCATCAATTACCACAATGATGACCATCAAACCCACTAACTACATTGCTAACCTCACTATTCCCAAAAACTATGTTGGGAAGGGTTATGAACAGATGGTGGAATTTCTCAAAGTTCATTCGTTGAACTATGCTATGACAGCCACTCCTGGTGTCCTGTACCAGGAGATGGTGTACGAGTTTTGGTACACTTGTGCCTACAACCCCAACACCAAAGACATTAAGGGCACTATTCTCAATGGGACTCAAACCATTGAGATAACGACTGATCTTCTCAAGGAGGTTCTTTATCTACCAACTGCTGACCCCAATGACATGCCTCAACCTGAAGATGATCAAATGGGCAATCTGCTACGTTTCTGTGGTGTAGCAGAACTCAAAATCGGAGCAACATTGTTTAGGAAGGACCTGTCTCCGACCTACAGTTTTCTATTTGCCTCGGTGGTGATGTGCTTCGGAAGTAAAGTTGGTTCATTCGACCAACTAAGCCGTGATGAAGTCCCCATTGTTCTACAGCTGGTGGATGGGACAACAATCGACATGGCCAAATGGATTTTTCTGAATTTGAGGAACCTGGTACAACAAGAAAACCGTCCAGCTGCTGTTCGGTATCCAAGGTTTTTGAGCCTCATCTTCAAACATCATTGTGGTGAGCAATTATATTCCTCTCAGCCTTTACTTAAGACTGCTGCATTCCCTTTAATAGGGAATAGAGTGTTTTATACTCCTGTTCTACCCAATGAGCCTCCTCTGTCAACACCAATGAGGAGGCTGTTAGGATTGATGGAAGGACCCTCTGATGTGAGGGTGGATCCTGAACCTGCTCCCAAGGGGAAATCCAAAGCCAGGGCCAAGCCTGTTAAAAGGACCCTGGCAACCACTGAAGTTGGGCCTGTCCACAAGAAGGCCAAAACAGCTCAGTCTGAGTCTGCCTCCTTGGCCTCTGTGGCTGAGGGGGAGCAGGTTCCTCACCCTGGTTCATCTGTTGAACCTGAAGCCTTTGTGGTTGGTGCCTCTGTGGCACCTGAGACCAAGGAACAGGCCAACCCACCTGTTCCTGACCCAGTCTCACACCCTGTCCAAACAGAACCTATCATCTCTCCACAATCACCCACTTCATCCATCCAATACCAACGCAAATCTCTAGCCAAAAGGAAATCAGCCCCAACAACCAGCTCCTCTGTTCCCTCACAACAGGGTTCAGTTGTAAGAGAAGCCACCCCTGCTGCCTCTCCTATTTTGGGAGAAGGTTCAGCACAATTGGAGCCTGCTTCAATCCAACCTGAGTCCACCCAGAGTCAGCCTAGACCCTCTGGTTCCTCCCAATAGGAGTCAGTTGTACAAAAGGAGATAGCCACCTCAACTATTCCAGCCTCCCAACAGGCTGAGAATATTGAAAGACAGGAGCCCTCTCCACTCCATACTGACTCCACACTGTCCCCACATCAAACTTCTTTACACCCTGAGTCTGCACGAGGTGTCCACACTGCTGGTATAGACCAATCAGCAGCTCAGCCTCAATTTTCTGCTCCCTATGATACAGCTGTTCTACACCAAACAGCTGCTGAGGGACCAACAACCCAAGCTGATGAACCTCAGGGAACATACCATCCCTTGGGTGAGGCTGCCCCTTCTATGCAAACTCCATCAGCAGGTTTCACCACTGCTGATGTTGAAATGCAAATCCCATCTTCCCATGATGAGGTGCTTTTACACCAAGGCACTGCAGAGGGAACACCCATTGGCCTTAATGAAGGTGTTGCAACACAAGCAGCATCTGAAAGGCCCCCAACATCAACCCCTTCTCCTGATGATGCAGCTACTGCCACTGCTGAAGGACCCTTTGACCCCTCCAAGCTGGGCCACATTACTTTTGCCCAGGCTATGGAGCTTCTTTCAACTGTTCCTCTTCCCTCTCCATCACATCCTCATACACCAGCCTCATCCTCTTCCTCTCCCTCTACACAATCTAAACAATCCACCCATACACCTCATTCTCCTAAAGACCTGCCTTTGAAGGATCAGCTTACACTGCTGACCAACAAAGTTAGTACTTTAGAATCCTCTATGTCCTCTCTACCTTCTCTCATTTCAGACTCTGTGTCTGCAAAGCTTAAAGGATTCTTTGATCTGTTCAAAGATTCCTTCCCTGCCACTACACAACCTGATAATTCTCCACAGCTGCTTGCACTCACTGCACAGCTGCAAAATGTCTCTACTTCCCTTTCCTCTATTCTTTCACTACAACAGGACTCAGTGTCCTCAATGGCAGCTATATCTCAACAGCTGTCATCTCTCCTCACTTCTTGCAATTCTACCCTTCCTGCCACCTTGGCCAGCTTGAACACTGTTATTGGCTCCCTATCCAATTCTGTGTCCTCAGACCTTGCTGATGTGCAAGATTCCCTTGAACTACATCTTGCACAACTTCAAAGCCTGTTGTTCACCGCTTCTGATAGGGAAAACATTGTTAAACCGACCTCTCTTGCTGACACCCAGGCCTCTTCTCTTCAATCCTGTCTTTCCCAGCTTGCAGAGGTAAAGGACAACTTGGCCTTCTTAGTGAACAGCCTTGTTGGCCCCAAACCTGCTGCCAAAACTGCTGGCAAGTCTGCTGACTTCGTGTCTTCAGGCAGACCAGGTGTTGAAGGTGCTGGTACATCTCCTTCAAAGGGGGAGAAGTCATCTGCCTCGAAGACTAAGTCTAAGGGGGAGAAGACCTCTTCTCCTAAGGAGAAATCAGTGCCTGCAATACTCACTGATCAACCAGCATGAGCATCTGATACAGGTACAATGGAAGGTGCCTCCCAGGCTGCTCAGCCTACTCAGGCTGAATCTCCAATCCCTGCTCAGTCTAAGGGGGGGGGGGGAATTCATTCCTGAGGACAGGCCAAGCAGCAGAAGGAGGCATCTGATTCTACAAGAAGAAGAAGAAGAGGAAAGTCCTGAAGCTGCTGTCACTACAGCAACTAAAGGAAAAGAAAAAGCAGCAGTTGATCCCCAACAGCAAAAAGCAGCAGAAATTAAATTTCACAAAGACAGGGCTAAAGAAATGGGTCTTCTCATGCACAAATACTTTGATTTCAGAGAAGAACAGCTTCAAGCCCTGGAAGCTCTAAGGAAAGAAGAAGAATCTACCAAAGCTGCTAAGTCTTTTGCACTTCAAGAGGCAAGGAAAGTTAAAATGTCCTCTCTAGAAGTACAAAAGAAATTAATGGAAGCTGCTAAGGGATCAGCAGTAGAGAAGGAATGAGAAAAAGAAAAGGGTGCTCAGGTCTCTGTGACCAACACACAAGTACCCTCTGCAAGAGCTCAGTTCCACTTTGACAACTTGGCTAGAAGAAAATTTCAGGATGTTGCTGATAGAAGGCTGGCCAAGGAAGCAATTGTCAAAGCTGTTCCCAAATCAAGAAAAGGCAGTCAGTGGAAGTTGAAAATAACCAGAATGGGTGCAACTGGCCCTGAACTAGAAACGTATGACTACACTGATGTTGCACAGATGGGGTACAGGGAATGGATTGAGTTGGCAGTTGCTCTGAGTGAATCTAAGTCAGAAACGGCAAAGACAATTAGGGCATATGTTAAAAAGTAGATGGAGAGAGTGAAGAATCTTGGCCTGATCTCAAAAGAAGTCAGTGAGGGTGTCTATGTGACACAACCCAAAATAAAGGCCTTGAGGACAAGGAAAGACACTGAGCTTGAAGAACTCCTCATCATTAATTGAACAGGGTGACTATGCTGTTGAGATGAAGGGAGTTGACCACAGCCTGCCTAGTGGAGCAGAGTTTGAAGATGGCAAGATTATTGAAGAGCCTGAGCTTGGGGCATTTTTTGTAGATCCCTTATCTCAGAAGAAATGCTTTCAGAGAGCATCAAATCTGTACAAGGTGGATCTGAGACAGCTTGTAGCCTTCAGACTTGCAGCTTCATTTAGGCAGTCAAGCAGGTGGAGAGCAGCCGTCTGGGATCAGCTCAGAGGGTTTTATGAAAGAGGTGAACTTGAAGATCCCAAGTTTATGATCATCATAAGTGAAATTGAAGAACTTGAGGATACAAGGGAGCAACTTGAAAAGATCTTTGAAGGTCCCCCTCCACTATAGTAAAGTCCATCTATCATCTGGGTAGGTGAAGAATGGAAGCTGTCCATCAGTTGGACAGGCTTACCATTATCTGCTCCCAACAAAAACAGTCCAAAATCTGTTGTACATTAGTTGTACTTTAATTACATAAGTTGTAATTTTTCTTTTGTATTAGTTGTTATATACATCAGTACATCAGTTGTACTTTTGTAAAAACATGTGTTGTTTTATGTAATCAAGAATCAGTGTATCTATAAACTGATCTTTTACTTTACTTTGATGTTGTAATTTTATTTCAGCAAATGTACTGTAAAAATATATAGTGATTTTTGATAAGGCCAGCTTAGACTGGTTATTGCAAATAGGGGGAGATTGTTAGGCACAAAACGGCCTCAGTCAAACCTGTTCTGCATCTGAGGGGGAGATTCTTAATCAAACCTGTTGATGCATTTGAAGGTTGAATTTAAGTCCTGTTATATGCCTTATTGAAACCTGAAGATGATTTGCAATATCAGTCCAAAGCTGTTCTATATGTTTTATGTGTTGCAACAAAGACAGTTTGTACAAGCTGTTCAGTCTGCTGAACAGGCTGGACATAAACTGTCTACGCTGCTCTACACTGGCGAGCAGCTTGGGTAGTTTACAAGTGTTAGTTCTTTGTGAAAAAAACCTGTTCCTTGTGAACAGGCTAAACACTCTATGGAATATGTTTCCAAGTCCTCATGTATTGTTTTTGGCTAAAAGATCAGTTTACAAAGTCGAAGACAAAGTGGAAAACAGAACTGCTCAGCCTGCCCACGTTGTTCTGTCACATGAAGACAAAAGGATATTTGAAAAAGGGTGACAGACCTTTTTCTTATATCAAGATAGGCCTTAACTAAGAAAGAAAGACGCAAAGTTGACATTCCTTATTTAGTTAAAGCTAATGCAACAGTAGACAAAAAGAAAAGACAAAAGTTCTGCACACATGAAGACAAGTCTGCTTTTCAGAATGTGCAGAAAAGTTTATGTTGTCTTTTCAACAAGACTTTCCACTTTTCCTTTCGTCCAATAAAGAAGCTTCTCTTAGATCCTCTGAGTGAGTATAAAAGGAAACTTCCAAGGATTGAAAGGATAAGCCAAAAACCTAAGTGCTGAAGCCAAGAGTGAACGTGCATTCAAGTGTATCTTTCATGCATGCAAGTCTGCTTGAATAAAACAGTGTTTGGTGTCTAAGCTGTTCTTGTTCAAGATGTTTCCTTGAGTCTTGTAAACATAGTGAGTAATTCTTAGTGAGTGTATTCATTGTAACTAGTTTAAGTCTGTCTTAGATTAGTTAACATAATGTTGTATCTGTCATCTCAGCTTGAACCTTTCCGCATTCAAGCCTGTTTGTAATTAACTTCTGTTGATAATACATACAAACATTGAGAAAAGAGTGTAGTTTTTAAATAGCTGTATTCACCCCCCCCCCCCCTTCTACAGTTTAAGGCTATATACTTGGGAAACCTTTCGGGACCTACAGTGTTGCTATGCCCTGACTCCTATCGTATTCTCTTCTAATCTTATCGAAGACATTAAATCTGCGTAAGTTGAAGCATTGAAAGAAGAGAATCTCGGTTCTGAAAATCTTAAAGGGCAACTTCAGTTCTTATCTCTGAATCATTTGGGACTTCATTGTTTCAAGGGAAACCGAATCTGGATTCCTATATATGGTTCAATCCGCAACACTCTTCTATCTGAAGCCCATCAGTCCAAGTTATCTATTCATCCTGGCAGCTCAAAGATGTATTTTGATCTGAAAGCCGATTATTGGTGGCCAGGAATGAAGAAAGACATCGGTCAATATGTTGAAAGCTGCAGAGTATGCCAAATGGTTAAGGCAGAACATCAAAAACCCTTCGGGGATATGCAACCACTACCAGTTCCTGAGTGGAAGTGGGAGCATATAACCATGGACTTCATCACGAAGTTGCCGAAAACCAAGAGACAGCACGACTCCATCTGGGTAGTCGTGGACCGATTAACGAAGTCAGCTCACTTCATACCGATGAAAGAGACATACTCCCTTGATAGATTGGCACAGATGTACATCACTGAAATCATTTCTCGACATGGTGTGCCGACATCTATCGTCTCTGATCGTGATAGTCGTTTCACTTCGAGATTCTGGAAAGCGCTACAAGAAGAGATGGGTACTCGAATCTCCATGAGTACAGCTTATCACCCAAGTGCAGATGGCCAAAGTGAATGTACTATCTTAACTCTTGAAGATATGCTTCGTGCCTGTGTTCTTGATCTGGGTGGTAATTGAGATGACCACTGTTGGTACACCCTGTGTGACGATAGCAGTCTAAGTGATCCAACATTGTGGTTTAGCAAGTATTAGATATATATGTTTATATATGGTTGATAATTATTATTGGTTGTGTGTTTGAACTTGATGTAACATATTACAAGAAGTTCAAACATGAAGATCAAAGATAAAATCAATCATAAGGTAAAAACATAAGTTTCAATACTTAGTCAATTATGAGAAAAGGTAAATTCGAATTCTCTAAGAACTAGGATTCGAATCTGGTTAGATTCGAATGAGTCACTTAGACAGATTCGAATGTGACCACTTAGGCAGATTCGAGAATGTCAGATGGGACAAACTCGAATGGGCCTTGGGCCGAATTCGAGTTTGGACCATGGCAGACTCGAATTAGACTCTATAATTAGGGATAGACTCGAAATATTGTGAGACTTTTTGCAGAATTCGAGAGTGATTAAGCATTAAGCGATTTCGAGTTTATCATCAGTGTTAGTGTTGTTTCGGAGAGAATCAGTTCGTAGGTTCGTGCTTGTGTAGTTCGTGCAGCGTCTGATAGTCTCCGTGTTCCTGGTGAGTGTTGTTACCGTCTACCCGTTAACGAGGATTCCGCACTCGTTGACTGTTCCGCGTCTAGATAGATCTGTGTTAGGTAGACCTTACAAGTGGTATCAGAGCCTACGGGGTGTTCTTTGTGTTCTTCGTGTTCATCAAGATATATCCTAGGTTTATTGACGCTTTTGGACGGTTTTTCACTCATCTTCGTGTTTTTCGTGTTCTTCGAGCCTAGCAAATTGTCATCCGGGAAATACTTTGTGTTTTTCACGTTTTTGATCGAAATCAATATTTTTCATTGTAAAAATATTGATTTAATCTGCAAAACGTTAAAAAATCAAAGTATTAGCCGTTTATCGAGTTTGCGGCGCTCGAATCTATTAGGAGTAATTAGGGTTTCACTTAGTCTCGAGTCTAACCAAATCCGCTCCTTTCGAGTTTGATACAGAGTGTTTTCGAATCTAATTCGAGTTTGTGCTAGTTTCGAATAGGGTCTCGAGTCTGCTGACATTCGAGTTTAATTCGAGTTTGGACTAGAATCGAATAGGGCTTCGAATCTGCTGAGTATTCGAGTTTGCTTGACCTTCGAGTTTAGGAGCTTTCGAATCTGTCATTAGTGTCGAATTTAATTGAATTACTACACTTAATCGAATTTAATCCCAAATAAATTTAAATTTAATTATATTCGAATCTACCTAGATTCGAAAGAATTAATTCAAATTAGTTTCGAATTAAATTAATTAAGTTCGATTCAAGTACTTTCGAACCGATGTCAAATCTTCAAAAGTTTCTGGAAATGGACCACGAGGTCGGGAAGGCAAATACTCCGCCTAAGCTGATGAAACTCGAGGATTATTATTGGTGGAAAGATCAGTTTGCCGATTTTGTGCGTTTCAAGGATATGCGCATGTGGGTATGTATTGACGAAGGATACATTCCACCAATTTCTGAAGTTGAAGGCCGTCAGAGAGTCTTATCATACCAAATGATGAAGGAGGATGATAAGAAACTGTATGAAGCCTAGAACAAAGCTTTCTCGATAATTCGAATGGCGTTGCCTCAGGATATACTACACACATTTAGGACTCAGAAAACATCTAAGGAACTTTGGGAGTCACTAGAAAAGAGGTGTGAGGGTAATCTTAGGGTTCGTAGAAAGCGTATGGAGCTGTTGAAACAACAGTTTGCGATTTTCAAGGCGTTGAAGGATGAACAGTTGGATGATACCATCACCCGATTTTATCATCTATTGACGGAGCTTGAAAGTCACGGGATTGAGTATAATGACACTGAGAAGAACAACAAGCTTCTTGATGCCTTACCAGCCAAATGGGCTATGTATGTGGCAATGATAAAGCTTAATGAGGACAAGTATTATACCCAATCTTTGGACGATATTGTGGGAACGTTGCGAGCTTATCACTTCGAGCTACTGAAGGCCGAAACGGATTACGAACAAGTCCAGAATCCAGCAATGTATTTTGGAAAATCAACAAAACCTTCAGCCGCAGCTGATCTGAAGACTGCTACAGCGTTTTTCACCGGAGAAACGTCGTCACCAGCAGAGACTGATGACACACTGAACAGAGCGTTCTTAGGATTAGGAAGATCGGAAGAACCGCTACCTCAAGCAACTCAGGCAACAACATCTCAGGGCTATTCTAAGATGCCCATGAGCGCTAAATCAGCGGAAGGACATTTGAACTTGCTTGCTTCATTTGTGGCCGCATACGGGAACTGCGTTCAGGGGAAAATAAACGATCCTGCACTCTGGGATGAAGACTATGATCAGGTTGACCCTGATCTTGAGGAAATGGATCTAAAATGGCAACTGGCCATGGTAACCCAACGGGTTAAAAGATTCATCAAAAGAACTGGGAGGAATCTGACGATGAACAATAAAGGAATTGGATTTGATAAGTCCAAGGTCAAGTGTTATTGTCAGGATCTAAAACTAAATAACCAAGATTAACTGATTTGAAATTTATCAGAGTATAAATCAATAATCTTGCTTTGAATCAAAGTTTAATTAAGAAGTTTGCGGAATAACACTTAATTATTTTAACAAAAACTTTCAGAACCAATGAAACATAAAACATAAGAAGTAATCAAGACTGTTTGTATTGCTGAATTCAATGATTACAATCACCTCTAATCTGTTTTGATTAGACAAAGAACACAGACTGTTCTTAGGGTTTTACACCCTTAGAGGCTTGAGAAAACTTAATCAACAAAGCAATTACAGACTCAAAATATGTAGAAAACTTCTATTCAATAGAAAACCTATTCTGTCTATTTATATTGCTTTTTGGACTTGTTTCCTTGAAGGACTATGACTTCTCTGATAGTAGATATGCTGGAATCTTCATGTAGATATCGTTTCCTGAAAATCAGCACTTTCTGTTTATGAAACTGTTGAGCAGCTTGAATCTCTTGACAGCATGAACTGAGCAGCTTGAGTTGTTTTGCTCTGGCAGCTTGAACTTTTACAGTGGCAGCTCGAGTTTCTTCAACTAGCAGCATGAACTTTGTATTTACATGAAAAATCTACTAACAGTCTGAGAAGTCTAACTAACAGTTTGAACATACTTAAATTATTTCCCAACAATCTCCCCCTAACTTAAATTCTTTGCACAAGACTTTAAGTTCTATACAAACATGGAAATGAAAAAGTAAATTGTTATTCACAAACCAAGGCTTTCAAAAACTTACAACTGTGCAAGTTTATGATCTATAGCCTTCAAAAATTCTCTCTTTAGCTCATCTCTATCACAAGATATTCTGACAGACTTCATCTGGAGTAGTATATTCTTTGGAAGATCATAGAATTCAAGATTAAAGAACATACCAGATCCATCTGTGAATTTGATTCTGTAAGTCCTGGATTTGACAAAAATATTAACTTCCTTGATTTTCAATCCCTTCTTGTTGGCATCCTCTACATCTTTTCTAATAAATTCAGGATCAACAATGGACTTCAGATCTCTGATGACTTGTTTCACTTGTGGTAGAGAAGATCTAACTTGTGATACAGACCCAATGTTGTGCATTCTGATAAGCTCATCTCTGGTCAACTTCTGAACCATCTGCCAAAATGTATCATATTCTTCTTCAGGACCAGACTCTCTTCTTATCACAAACTTAATTCTCAAGTCACGGTCATCCAGTGACTTAGCAAACCAGTAGTTGATTTGAGGCTTTGTAAAATCATGTTGATCAATCAACTTCTCTATCTCCATGGCCTTTTGTAGTTGTTGCTCAAAGAGCAGCCTTTTAACCGATGAAGGAATAAAAAGAGCAGCTTGATCAGTGGGAACAGGTGTACTGGCAGCAGCTTGAATATGACTTGTAGTAGGTTGAGCTGGTTCTTGTGATGATTGGACTTCTTGGGAGGTTTTTGCTTTCTTTCTTTTCTCCATTTCTTTATCATGTATTTCCTGCAGCCTTTCAGTAGTCATGAACTGAGCCATTTTCTTTGGAATACCTGCTGCAAAGGCAAAATTGATTAAGAATCTTCTGTGCTCAGCCTTGGTGTGCCCTGTTGGCATCTTTCTCTTCTTTTCACCTTGTTTGCCCACAAACCCCTTTAGGTAATCACCTAATGTCTCATCATCATCTATTGGGGGCTGGGCTTGCTGATCTAATTCTTTATCCTGTTCTTCTGCTAACCTTTTGGCAACTTCAGCATCAAAGGCAATCTGGGCTTCTTTGGAGGAGAATTTGTGCTTTGGAGATTCAATAAGAATGCCCTTGCCTTTGTCTTTTGCAGAAGAGGATGTTGCTTGGACTGTACTTGATGGAGCTTGAATGCCTTCCCTGATCACAACTCCAGTGACTTTTGAAGGAGCAGCTTGAGTTTCTAGGCTAACAGCTTGAGAAGCTGTTGGGACTGCTAGCCTAGAAACTGGGACTGTTGGTGCTACTTGGACTGTTGTTGTTGAGGAGCTGCTTGGACTGTTGTAGGAACCTCCTGATTCTCCCCCTTTTTGGAAGCATTGGTTTGGTCAGAAGGACCTACAACCTTTGCCCCTTGGGTTTGAATCAAACGCTCTAATTGAATGAGCTTATTTCCACAAAGGGTAAACCCCTTATGAAGATAATCCATCCTCTGATTTTGAGCCATTTCTGATTGCTTTAGGGCCATTATTTGTGCACCCTGTGCAGCAATGATGGACATTTGGTATTCCAACATAGCTACAACAGGTTTCAGCTTGGGATCCGTCAAAAGCATGAGTTGCAGACTAGTCTCAAGATCAGAAAACACCTGAGGTGCTTGTGATCTATCACTGACATTAATACCAGAAGTAGAAACCTCTGGGCCCCTCTGTTCTTGGTTCTGGGGACTTCCAGCTTGTGTTTGCACACTTGCTGTTGCCATGGGCGTGGTCTTAGCTATGTTGGCACTGTCCTGTGCCTCTTGTGCAGAGACATCAGTAGTGTCAGCCACAGAACCCATATGAACCATCTCTGAAGAGATGTTCACCTCCTGAGTGAGGATGGGAGTTTCCTCTAGTGGTTCCCTTTGGATATGCTGTGCAGGAGTATCCTCCTGCACATGGATATATGGCTCTTGCTGATGGGAGGAGGAGGAAGGAGCTCCTGGTCCCCTTTTTCTTTTGTATATATTTTTGAGTGGGCGTGTTGGTTGTACAAAAGGATCAGTGGGAGTTTGTGTATCATGAGGAGTGGGTTGGGGTCTTGGGGGTGTAGTAGTGATGTTAGGCTGAGCCTGCTCAAGACCCTCTCCTCTGTTTCCTGAAATAATGCTCATCATTGCAGAGGGCAATGGAACATCTACACTGACAAAATTGGCACTTGGCTTTATCAGCCTTTTGATAGAAGATAGTGAGTGCCTATGGGAAATATGTATCCTCTTATGTAAATGAGAAGTAGTGCAGGTGTGTGCAATGATTTCTGCCAAAAATCTTGGATACATTAAAAACTTCCCATTCTTTAGGGAATGATGCCTTAACATCCCCTGAAAAATCATGTTTGAAAAATTGAACCGTTGGCCTGTTGAAAAGCACACTAAGGCAGTGGCAATGTTAGAAGAAAATTCTGACCAACCAGTTCTTTTGGGGCTCATACACTGCTGAATAATATGTACAAGAAATTTCCATTTAGGAGAAAAATGGGCTTTCAAGAAAGTAAATGAATCAGCAGGACCCCTATAACCTATATTGTAAAGACCAGTATGTAAAGCGTTAAGGGTTAGGTCTGTTATACCTGTGGCATCTTGAAGATGCAAATGGTGCCGAATGGATCCCTCAGTGATGGTGATGGGAGTGCCATCAATTTTGGATAGTAAAGTGGGAATTCCATTGATGGTTTGAAAAGTGGCACGGTTCCAGAACTGTTCGATATGCGATATGTATATGGTGGGATTGATATTGAGGGCATGGTTGATATGGGAGTGCCTGATGAAATCCATCATGTCATGGAACGGCTGAAGTTCAGAGTGTTTGAGAGAGTATGGAAGGCAGTTGTGTTCTTTGACAAACTCCATGGATGATCAAACGATGGTTTAGGGTTTGAAAGAAGAATGTGTGATTCGTTCAGAGAGAAAGCAGAAGGCCGTGGAAGAAAAATATGTAACTGGTAGTTACAACTGAACGAAACTGGGACCTTTAAAGGTTTCGAAAAGGTTGGGTCCCGCGCACACATTTGAAAAATTACCCAAATACCCTGCACACTTTGACAGATCAAGTGAAAATAACTAGCAGTCCGAGAAAATGAACTAGCAGCATGAGAAAATACTCATGCTGTTAGTGTAAAATTGTGCAACTTTTCAATGGAACAGTGTCTCCCCCTTAAATTAGCATACTGAGTCGATAATAATGAAAACCAATTAATCCATGTTTACCATACCAATATTTGATATTAGGAAAGTGAACCTTCCCACATCAAAAGGTTTTGTAAATAGATCAGCTAGCTGATCATCTGTATGTATTTTGGTAACTTGGATTAACTTCTTTTCATTACAATCTCTGATGAAGTGAAATCTGATTTCTATATGCTTGGTTTTTGGGAATTTCACTGGGTTTTGCACAATGCTAATTGCACTTGAATTGTCAATATAAATAGGAGTGGATAAGAAATTCATACCATAGTCTCTTAGCTGATTTTGAATCCACATTACCTGGGAGCAGCAGCTTGCAGCTGCTACGTATTCTGCTTCAGTGGATGATGTGGAGACAGTTGTTTGCTTTTTGCATTGCCAAGAGACCAGTCTTGCTCCTAAGTATTGACATCCACCAGTTGTGGATTTCCTGTCAATGTTGCAACCACCATAGTCACTGTCAGAATAAGCAGTTAGTTAAAAAGGAGAGTCTTTAGGATACCATAGGCCTAAATGTGGTTGGCCTTTAAGATATCTAAAGATTCTCTTAACAGCAACTAAGTGAGAATCCTTTGGAGAGCATTGAAACCTAGCACACACACAGACAGCAAACATTATATCAGGTCTAGAAGATGTTAGATAGATGAGAGATCCTATAAGGGACCTGTATAGATGAATGTCCACATCTATGCCATCTTTGTCTGTATGGAGCTGTTTATGAGGATCCATTGGAGTGCTTGCAACCTTTGTGTCTTGATAGCCAAACTTTTCCAGTATGTCTTTGACATACTTTGATTGACTTATGAATAGACCAGTAGGCTTCTGTTTAACCTGCAGCCCTAGAAAGAATGTGAGTTCCCCCATTGAACTCATTTGAAACTTTTTGTGCATTAGGGCCTCAAAATCTTTGCACAACCCATCATTAGTTGAGCCAAAGATGATGTCATCAACATAGATTTGGACAAGAAGAATCTCAGCTTTGATGGATTTAGTGAAAAGTGTTTTGTCCAGAGTGCCTCTCTTGAATCCATTCTGTAGAAGATATGATGACAGTGTGTCATACCATGCTCTGGGGGCTTGGTGAAGACCATAGAGAGCTTTGTCTAGCTTGTACACCCTGTCTGGATACTTGTAGTCTTCAAAACCAGGAGGTTGACACACATACACTTCCTCTTCAATTGTCCCATACAGGAAAGCAGACTTAACATCCATTTGATACACTTTAAATCCTTTGAAACTTGCATATGCTAGAAATAGTCTGATGGCTTCAATTCTTTCTACTGGAGCAAATACATTGTAACATCCTCGGATTTAAATTATTGTATTTGAAGTTTATTAAGTTAAAATTTGTAATTTGCATAATTAAGTTGGACTATGAAAATGATTATGTGTTCAGTTATTTAAAGTTGGTTGTTATTTTAAGGAATTAAGGAATATTAAGAATGTCAAATTATTTTGGTTTAGTATGATGATTTTTATTTGTTGGTGATAATAAAATTAAGATAGAAATCAGTAATTTATGGAACCGGATAAGTTGAGGGGCTAAATGTGCCAATAGCCGATAATTGGGAATAAAAGACCATTGGTCTTACATTTGAATGATATCTCTCTCTCTCTCTCTACAACTAAAACTCTCTCAAATTCTCTCAAACATTCTGCTGAAATTCGAATTTGAAGAAAGAAATTCGTGGATTACATCTGAATATTAACAAAATTCAAGTGGAAATTAAGGTAAGAACATGATTTATCTTCTTGGGGTTTATTTTGAGAATAAGATGCATAAAATTCGGATTTTTAATCTGAAAAATTTGTAATGCATGTATGTTATATCAGTTGGAAATCAATAGTTGAACATCCTTGAAGGTTCAGAAACAAGATTCGTTGGATAATTCGTTCAAAAAGGTTAGAAATCTTAACTTTTGTAGGTTTTTAAGTTCTTGAAGAAAAGTTCATATTTTGGGTCAATCTGGACGAATTTGAGTGTTAATGTTATGGAAAATGATGTAAAAACACTCAATATATAGTAATAAATCGAATGTATGGATTGCATGTTGTTAGATTTAAGTTTTGGCAATTTTTACTTAAAACCCCGTAGCTGCGAAATAGCAAACCTGCATGTGAACTCGGCGAGTTCATGAGGAACTCGGCGAGTACTCAAGAACAAGTTGAATAAATCTTCAAAAATTCATAAGTGTTGGATCCGAATTCGGTTGGGACCCGAATTCGGATAAGACCCGAAATTTGGATTGGACCGAAGTCAAATTTAAGAACCGAACTCGGAGGGTCCGAATTCGGATGGGTCAACCCGAACTCGGATGGGTCAACCCAATCCGGATGTGTCCGAAATTCAACTAAGGGTCCGAAATTCGGACAGGAACTCGGCGAGTTCCATGAGCCTACTCGGCGAGTTCGTTTGTTTTGGGGTAATTCGGATGGGTTTAAAAGGATCCGAATTTATGGACAATTAAACACACTTTTGGGAATAATAACACCTCGAATAACGGTTTAAAATATGAGTTTCGGATGACGTTTCCGAATGTTATAGCACTTTATTTTATACAAGTTGATGGTAATTGTTAAAGAACATATAATGATAATATGTTTTCATTATGGAAATGAAACAGGTCCCTTGTGGTGTTGTTTAACCCACAGTGGGGTACTTGGTTGATCCGGTTGAAATTCCGAGGAGAAATAATATTGCTAAAAGATTAATAACGCACCCACTGTGAGTACCTTTGATTTTTAACATGTCTGCATCTGCTTTATGTTTGCATTGCCTGCTGAGGCCTGTTGTTTCATGTTCGTTTGGCATTCTACTAACATGCGTTTATGTTGATGCACATTCATATTTGTTGCATGTCCGTTCATTTGTTGTGCATCCTTTCGATGGACCTGCGTGGTCGCATCTGTACTCTGATGTTACTGTGCTATATGACCAAGAGTTTGACACCTCTGTGGTCAGGATAGACAGTAAGTCATCCCCGATGTAATGTCTGCCTCAGATGGTTGGTTTTTCTTATGCCGAGTGTCAGCTCGAAGGAGCTGCGGCTCAGGTTTGCGTATCTTGGATACGTGTGGAGTATACGGTATGTGTTACCGCGGATACTCTGGGGGCATCATAAAGATTTGTAGAATGTGTTAAAATCATCTGGTATTCACTAAGCATTCGCTTACCTTTTAGTTGTTGAATTTTTACAGGAAAAGGGAAGTCTACAGCTGGACCATCTAGCTAGGAAATCTATTGAAGTATTTGAAGATTTCTACCGTTTACTTTGGTATTTGGTTTATGAAAATTTTGTTGTAATGAATTTGGGATAATGTATTAATTTGAGTTGGTAGACTTAGACGTGTAACCTTTGTAGCACCGTAGGGTGTTAGACTCTGTTGTAATACTTTTATTTATGTATTTTGCTTCCGCACTATTATTAAGCTATCAGATCATTATGTTATCTGTTTGTTGGTGATTAATCCTGGGTGAATTGTAATTGGTGGTTAATGTGGCAAGGGTGTCACAGCGTATGGTATCAGAGCAGTAGTTTGAGATTCAAGTGTCCGTGAGGTCTTGGTCTCAAACATTAAGTGTTGACATGTAGTGATACTAAGTAATGATCTGAACTAAGATAGGTTACGATCTAGTAATCATAAGAATATTGACTATCATACGGGACAATTGGGTGGTGTCTATAAATAAATGACATGTTACTAAATAAGTTATATGTTTCATATTTCAGAACATGTCTGGAGGAGGAATGACACCAGAAGAGACGAGAGAAATGATGCTAGCCATGATGGCTGAGCAAAATCGGATGATTCAGGACCAGTTTCGGGCTCGAGATGAGGCCGAAGCTAAACGAAGAGAAGATAAGAGAAAGAATAAGGAAAGAGAGGGAAACGATGACGAGCAAGGTGACAACACTGGGTCATCAAATAAGCCCAGGGGTTGTCGTTTCAAGGACTTTAAGGGAAATGGAGCAGTTGAATTTACTGGATTGGGTGATGCTGTTGCCGCTCTGGAATGGATAACAGCCACTGAACGGACATTCCGAATCAGCGATTGTGCTGAGAAGGATATGGTCCGGTTCGCTACTGCAATGTTCACTAAGGATGCAGTAATGTGGTGGAACTCGATGGTGAATGCGTTAACCTTGGAAAGAGTATCTGTTATGACATGGGCTGAGTTTACTGATATCTTCACTCAGCAGTACTGCCCGGCCGATGAGCGCCGAAGACTTGAAGCTAAGTTCATGACGCTGATTCAGGGGACTAAGTCTGTGTCCCAGTACGCTGTAGAGTTTACGAGGCTGAGTTTGTTCGCGCCTCATCAAGTGGATACCGAGGAAAGGAAAGTGACCAGGTTTGAGGCTGGTCTTGATTTGGAGATTCGAAGGGTGATGAGCAACGTACGCTACCCCACATTTGCTGGTTTACTGGAAGCCGCCAGGAATGTGGAACAGATCTTGGGTATGTCGGGATACGTGATGGGGTCCGCTGCTGCTTCAGTCAACCCAACTCAACCTTCACCACCGAAACGCCAACGCGAAGGAGGTTATTCTGGTTCTTCACGATCATCGCAGTACTCGCCGCAACAGTCCTTCCGTCGACAGTCTAGTTCTTCCGGTCGTGCTCGTGCATACTCTATCAACACCGAGCCACAGTATTGTAACAAGTGTCATCTGGAACACTTCGGCAAGTGCACCAACGGGCGTGCGTGTTTTTGCTGCGGAGAGTTGGGCCACTTTCAAAATGAATGCCCACGGAGATCTGATGCTTGCCATAAGTGTGGAGTATGGGGGCACTATAGTCGGAATTGTCGAAAGAATGCTCCAGCAGTTGCTGCTCCAACATCAACACGATCCTCAGGAGGTTCAAGCGGCGGTTCAGTTAACCGAGGTCGGGGTCAGTCACAAAGGGCACCAGCTCGTGCCTTTCAAATTACTGCAGAAGAGGCTAGGGAAAACCCGGAGGTGGTCACGGGTATGTTTATTGTAAACTCTTTACCTGCACGAGTTCTTTTCGATTCGGGTGCCAATCGCTCGTTTGTATCTACTATGTTTGCACAACAACTTGCCATGCCTTTGTCTAAGCTATCTGCTGTACTAGATATTGAAACTGCTAGCAACACCTTAGTCAAAGTAGATCATGTATACCGTAATTGCACTTTAGTGATTGAAGATGTAGTCTTCAATTTGGACTTGATTCCGATCGAGTTCAGTGAATTTGATGTGATTATCGGGATGGATTGGTTGATAGAGAATGAAGCCCACATAGTATGTAAGAAGCGAATGATAAAGATAACTACTCCAGAGGGGCGTGAGATTTGCATTTATGGGGATAGGAGAAGTGGGGATCTGTGTTTGTTGACTGTTGCAAAAGCTCGAAAGCTTGTTGCAAAGGGATGTGACGCCTACCTGGCATATGCTATAGATGCCAAGGCTGAGAAGAAGACGTTGGCCGATGTGCCTGTTGTTTCACAATTCCCGGATGTGTTTCCGGAAGACTTGTCTGGCGTGCCGCCTGAGAGACAAGTGGAATTTAGAATTGATCTGATCCCTGGAGCTGCACCGGTAGCTCGTTCTCCTTATCGCCTTGCCCCAACCGAGATGAAAGAGATGATGACACAACTCCAGGAGTTGTTGGACAAGGGCTTTATACGACCAAGTTCATCGCCGTGGGGAGCCCCTGTTTTGTTTGTGAAAAAGAAGGATGGTACAATGCGAATGTGCATTGATTACCGGGAGTTGAATAAACTGACTGTTAAGAACAAGTATCCGCTGCCGAGGATAGACGATTTGTTCGATCAATTACATGGGGCGAGTGTCTTTTCTAAGATTGACTTGAGGTCGGGATATCATCAGTTAAAAGTTAGAGAGGAAGATGTGCCTAAGACAGCTTTTAGGACACGTTACGGGCATTACGAGTTGAATCTTGTGAAGACCACCCCTTACGGGGCAGTGCTCACCAGTCTAGGTCCCATAATATGCAATACGATATCAACCATACTAAGATAGGGTAATTAAATTGCGGAAAAATAAAATTACATGTACATTACATATTAGGATACAGATTACATATTTCAAATTAAAGTTATAAAAAGGGTAACGTCTAATCTAATCATAACATCAGTCATCACATCAAGTCTACCCAGAACCACCACATTAGCTGTCTTCCAATCAGTACCAGAAAGTTTGTTGAGAAGTGGTCTAGGAAAGCTTCAAAACTTGGATTTCTTGATGACCTACGCACTAGGTCCTGCAGGTGATTTTCCTTTGGCTTTTCCTGTAAAATTTTAAAGCAACATCTGTAAGCAAAGCTTAGTGAGTTTATAGATTTTCAATATCAACATGCGTGTCAAGCGGAGTCATCAGTCTAAGCGTGATAAGTCTTGGCTGCCGCTACAGCCCTCATCATGATTGAGATATAGTATCTTAAGATCGGATGATGTTCAAACCACACTCACGCTTAAATCGTGGGGATCAGCCACATACTGGGCTAGCTACCAGTAGGTCAAAATGGCCGAACATCGGAGGTCATTACCAAGTTCGTGAGAACTGGTGGAATAGCCAGGTCTAGAACAATAGACCATAAGGGCTAGTCAAGCTGAATAAATCTTATCAAGTCTGATCAATGAAGTAAGCATAAGTCTTAGGAGTCATGATAGCAACGAATCATAAAGCAAAGTCTGAAGCACTACTAAATGCAATATGAAATGATAAGCAAATAGCTATCATGATTCACTGGGCAACACCCATCCATGGTGTGCACAGGTCTCAATCCAGCTGATAAATGAATGTCAAATAATGTAACAGCATCAATATATCTCAAACGGATCTTTGCATGCTCAATTTGAATATCTATAACTCACAGTTCTGGGTCTTGGTCAAACAGATATAAGAATCTGCCACCTGAGTTATCTCAGGATTTCGTCAATCTGTAATTTTGTCAATTCTTTTTCTTTGTCAAATCAAATCTCTGACCCGCTTTTAAGTCTTTTAGTCTGTAAATCTTTGTTCAGAATATACTGAACCTGTTCAAAATCATTCATGATAAGATCATGTCATTTTCATCATCTTTATCATCATCAATTTAGTCTTCAAATTCTTGTATTTTATCTGAGTCTGATATCTGATAACTTATTTTATCAATGTCATCATCTTTTGGTCATAAATTCTTTAATTCTATCTGATTCTGATAACTGATAATTCCGTTTTAATTATTTGCAAAAATATCAAAATATTGAATCGGGTTTCGGACCATCCGGATTCGGATCATCCGGATCCGGACCAATCTGAAACGGGCATCTCAATTCGG
This sequence comes from Centrapalus pauciflorus, assembly GCA_020465985.1. Lineage (NCBI taxonomy): Eukaryota > Viridiplantae > Streptophyta > Magnoliopsida > Asterales > Asteraceae > Centrapalus > Centrapalus pauciflorus. The sequence goes on from JAANYP010003090.1 coordinate 151,253, forward strand.
ACTCAGCACCTACCCGGATTCGGATAGATCTGAAATGGTCATCCGAATTCGGTCATAGATTTTCGAATCAAGCATGGACCGAATTAGGATTAGTATAGGCACCGAATTCGGATCCTTCAAGATCCAAGATGCTAAAATCCGAAATAGAGCATCCGAAATAGATCATCCTATTTCGGACTTAACCGAATTTGGACATATCCGAAAATGATTTCATCCGAAATGGACATTCATCCGAATTCGGATATAACCGAGTCCGGATCCTTCAAGTTCATAATTTCCAGAATTTGTTCTTCATGTTCATACTTATATTCATATGGGTTTTCTCATAAAATTCACAAAACTTTAATTATTTTAACATGCAATTACATTTATAGTTGTATTAACATTATTTGTGTAATTTTATATAATTTTATTGATCAAAAACGTCCCAATTATAACAAGATCATCCAAAAATGTTCATTTTTGTCAAGAACACAAGTTTTCTTCAAAAAGTTCCGATTTAATTTAATTTGAATGATCAATTCCATAAATTTTGTTTCAATTACATCTAATAAGTTAGATTTATCATAATCTACTAAAATTTCTTTCATGCAACCAAGAATTTCTATGTTTTAATTCGTGGGTTCGGTTTTGAGAAGAACCGAACCAAACTCATATAAATTTCGAATTTAAATCAAGAAATTACCTTGAATTCTTGTTGATTATTGTTCTTGAATGCTTATTGTAACTCCTTGATCTTGATTCTTCAATTGAATGTTATTAATTGAACAAATTTTGGGTGATTTGGAGAGGTTGGCCGTAGGTTTAGTGAGAGAGAGTAGAGAGAGAGAGTTAAGTGTGTAAATGATCTTAATGATCATTAATTTTCGGTTTATATATTTCTTTTAATCATATTTGTTATTTAACCCATTAAACATTTGTATTTTACATATCTTTTATAATTTGATCATCTTTAATATTATCATAAATATAATTTAAAATTATATTTACTTAATCCTTTTCATATTTTATTTTATTTTTATAACAATAATATAATAAAATTATATTATTATCTTAACATTCAAGCATTACATAATTAATAATGTAACTAAATTTACATTTATTTGGATCAAGTCAAAATAAAAGACATAGATAAAAATCTAGGTTGTTACAGAATGGGCTCCACCACGCACAAACTTCGTCCCCGAAGTTAGCTATGTTCGAACAGACTGGGATAAGTAGCTTTCATAACATCTCTGGATTCCCAAGACTGATGCGAACCTTTGTGGTGTTTCCACTGGACGAGCACCATCTGTATCTCTTTATTTCTAAGCTTCTTAGTCTTCGAGTCCAGAATACGTTCTGGCTCTTCAACCACTCGAAGCTTTTCATCAATCTGCAAGTTAACGTGTGGTATTTTAACTTCTCTTTCGTCAGCTAAACTCTTTCTCAAATGACTAACATGGAATACAGGGTGTATTCCAGCTAAGTCAGCCGGTAATTCAAGACGATAAGACTGATTTCCAATCTTTTCAATGATCTTGAACGGTCCGATAAATCTCGGAGCTAACTTGTTTCTTTTAATGAATCGCACCACATTCTTCATTGGGGATACTTTCAGCATCACCCAATCGTTAACTGCAAAACTGATTGATCTGTGCCGGTTGTCATAATATGACTTCTGCCTGCTTTGAGCTTCAAGTATATTCCTTCTAACGAGTTGAATCTTTTCGTGAGTCAACTGTAGAAGGGCAGGACCCGCTATTGGTGATTCACCTGTTTCACGCCAACAGGTGGGAGTTCTGCACTTTCTTCCGTATAAAGCCTCAAAAGGAGCCATCTTAATCGTAGAATGATAACTGTTGTTGTATGAGAATTCGACCAACGGCAAGTGGTCATCCCAGTTACCACCTAGATCAAGAACGCAGGCACGAAGCATATCTTCGAGAGTTAGAATAGTACGCTCACTCTGGCCATCTGCATTTGGATGATAAGCAGTACTCATAGAAATCCGAGTACCCATCCCTTCTTGTAATGCTTGCCAGAATCTGGATGTGAAGCGACTATCACGATCAGAAACAATAGATTTTGGTACACCGTGACGAGAAATAATTTCTGTGATGTACAACTGCGCCAATCTATCGAGAGAATAAGTTTCTTTCATCGGAATAAAATGTGCTGATTTCGTTAAACGATCAACGACTACCCAGATAGAGTCGTGCTGTCTTTTGGTCTTTGGCAGCTTTGTAATGAAATCCATAGTTATATGCTCCCACTTCCATTCAGGAACTGGCAGTGGTTGCATATCCCCGAAGGGTTTCTGATGTTCTGCCTTAACCATCTGACATACTCTGCAGCTTTCAACACATTTTCCAATATCCTTCTTCATTCCTGGCCACCAGTAGTCAGCTTTCAGATCAAAATACATTTTTGAGCTGCCAGGATGAATGGATAACTTGGACTGATCAGCTTCGGACAGAAGAGTGCTACGAATAGAACCATATTTAGGAATCCAGATTCGGTTTCCTTTGAAACAGTGGAGTCCCAAATGGTTCAGAGTTATAAATTGTAACTGCCCTTTAAGATTTTCAGATTCAATATTCTCTTCTTTCAGTGCTTCAGTTTGAGCAACTCGAATATCTTTAATAAGATCAGAAGAGAATATAACTGGAGTTAGGGCATAACAGCACTTTTCTGGATATACTTTTCTACTCAACGCATCCGCGACAACATTTGCTTTGCCGGGATGATATAAGATCTCGCAGTCATAATCCTTGATAAGCTCCAAGGATCGACGCTGTTTCATGTTCAGATCTTTTTGAGTGAAAAGATATTTGAGACTCTTATGATCGGTGTAGAGCTGACACCGAGTCCCATAAAGATAATGCCGCCAGATTTTCAAAGCAAAGGTAACGGCAGCCAACTCAAGATCATGAGTTGGTGCACTTTTCTCGTAGTCTTTTAATTGCCTTGAAGCATAGGCAATTACTTTTCCCCTTTGCATCAGAACACATCCTAAGCCAGTACCAGAGGCATCGCTATAAACAACGAAATCGTCGTTACCTTCTGGCAAGGCTAGGATCGGCGCTTGAATCAAATTTTGTTTCAGAATATCGAATGCCTCTTGCTGTTTATTGGTCCAAACGAAAGGAGTATTCTTCCGTGTTAGCATTGTAAGCGGCACAGCAATCTTTGAGAAGTCCTTTATGAATCGCCGATAATAACCGGCCAATCCAAGGAAACTTCTTATCTCTGAGGCATTGCGAGGTGTTTGCCACTTCTGAACAGCCTCGACTTTTGAAGGATCAACGGAAATCCCTTTGCCAGAAACAATATGGCCAAGGAACTGGATCTGTCTGAGCCAGAATTCGCACTTAGAAAACTTTGCATAGAGTCTTTCTTTTCTTAATAACTCTAGCAATTGCCGCAGATGAATAGAATGATCAGCCTCCGTTTTGGAGTAAATCAGAATATCGTCTATGAACACGATAACTGATTTATCCAACATTGGTCTGCACACGCGATTCATGAGATCCATGAACGCCGCTGGTGCATTTGTCAAGCCAAACGGCATCACGAGAAATTCGTAATGACCGTATCTTGTACGGAAAGCTGTCTTTGGAACATCTTCTTCTCTGACTTTTAATTGATGATACCCAGAACGAAGATCGATTTTCGAAAAATAGCTGGCTCCTTGTAACTGATCAAACAGATCATCAATTCTGGGCAGAGGATACTTATTCTTTATTGTAACCTTATTCAACTCACGGTAGTCGATGCACATACGAAAAGTTCCGTCTTTCTTTTTAACAAACAGAACTGGTGCACCCCACGGAGAAGAACTCGGTCGGATAAACCCCTTTTCTAACAGTTCTTGCAGTTGCTTTGACATTTCCTGCATTTCTGCAGGTGCAAGTCTGTATGGAGCTTTCGCAATAGGAGCCGCACCAGGAACCAAGTCAATACTAAACTCGACTTGACGTTCCGGTGGCACTCCAGAAATGTCGTCAGGAAAGACGTCCGGGAACTCGCAGACTATCGGGATATCAGACAGAGATTTCTTTTCAGGGTTGGTTTCGGATAAAGCATAGCACAAATAAGATTCGTGACCTTTAGATAGATACTTATGTGCTTTTTCAATGGAAATGAAGCAGTGATCACCTTTTCGCTTTTCGCCTTTAATCTTTATCACTCGGCCGTCTGTAGTCTTGATTCGGATGATTCGGCGGTTGCAGACAATAGTAGCTTCATTTTTCGTTAGCCAATCCATACCGATGATGACATCAAATTCTTTTAAAGGAATCGGGATGAGATCGAGATTAAATACAATGTTATCGACGAGTAGAGTGCAGTTTCGATAAACGGAATCAGCCATAACAAAGTTGTTACTGGCTGTCTCAATGTCTAGAATCACAGGAAGTTTTGATGGAGCTTTATGTAGTCTTGATGCAAAAGAAGTCGATATAAAAGAACGACTTGCGCCAGAATCAAATAGTATACGTGCCGGAATCGAATTAAGTAAAAACATACCCGTAACTACATCAGGCGTTTCTTTGGCTTCCTCGGCAGTGATTTGGAAAGCTCGTGTCCGGGCAGTTGGCGTTGCAGCAGAACTTTTTCCCGAAGAACCTCCCGCAGATGATTGAGACTGATATCGCGGCCCGCTTCTACATTGATACATGAAGTGTCCTCGTTTCCCGCACTTTGCACATCCACGTCCCTGCTGTGGACATTCCTCGCTGCTATGACCTATCATGTTGCATGAGAAGCAAGTGACATCTTCTGGATTGCACAACCCCATGTGTGACTTTCTGCATCGCTTACAGAATCGTGGTTCGTTCGTAAGGGAATACGCTTGGGCTTTCGGTTGTGAATTATGCTGATAGGATTGCTGAGTCTGAGATTTATTTGGCTTAAAGAATCTGCCAAATCGTTGTTTCTTTGGAGGAGACGGATTCATCGGATTGGTAGACGGAGCGTATAGCTGATCGCCGTACTCTAAGTAACCTCGTTCGATTTGTCTAGCCGCTTCTACCATTTCCAAGTAACTCTTGTATTTGATCGCGCTCATGGGATGTCTGTATCTAGGATTGAGTCCTACACGAAATCTATTCATCTTTCTCTCTTCGGTAGCAACTTGGTATGAAGAATAACCACATAATCGCGAAAACTCATGCTCATATTCGTCGACTGTCTTCGTTCCCTGAGTCAGCTGCATCAGTTGTACTTCCATTTTATCTTGCTGGTCGACCGGGCAGTACTTTGCATTGAACATTTCAAGAAACTGCTCCCATTCTAAAGTCTGAATCACCTCCTCACCATAGATACTCCTCTGAGTCTTCCACCAAGCTCGGGCAGCTCCGACAAACAACGCAGACGCATAGCTCACTTTCTTGGAGTCTAAGCAATCAGAAATCCTGAAGATTTCTTCAGTATGACTAATCCAATCCATCGCCTGGATCGGATTCACTGTACCCTCAAAGTTCAGGGCACCGCTCGCTTTGAAATCCTTAAACTTACAGCCTTTAGGCTGCTCGATTTGAGTTTCAGGGGTAGAGTTATCAGAATCAGATTCTTCATTCTGAACTTGTTTATCTTTTCGCTTATTTTTCTTATCATTACGTCTTTTAGTTTCAGCCTCATCTCTGGCCTGAAATTGTTCTTGCATAATCTTATTCTGTTGTTCTGAGTGTTGTGCTAGTAATTGTTGCATCATCTCAAACATTTGTTGTGGGGTCATGTTGTTTGGTATGTCACCTGATCCTGATCCTGACATCTTCTACTGAAAATTAAAATCAATTAACTATCAGTTTATAGACTTAGATCTATGTACCCTTTTCCCATCCTAATAGTCTGTACATCCTATCTCAATTCAAACCACCTAAATGATTGATACATATGTATTGCTTCAGTTTGAGATCAAGTATACTTACGTAATACTTGATTCACTCAAACTAGTGCTCTGATACCATCCTGTGAAGACCACCCCTTACGGGGCAGTGCTCACCAGTCTAGGTCCCATAATATGCAATACGATATCAACCATACTAAGATAGGGTAATTAAATTGCGGAAAAATAAAATTACATGTACATTACATATTAGGATACAGATTACATATTTCAAATTAAAGTTATAAAAAGGGTAACGTCTAATCTAATCATAACATCAGTCATCACATCAAGTCTACCCAGAACCACCACATTAGCTGTCTTCCAATCAGTACCAGAAAGTTTGTTGAGAAGTGGTCTAGGAAAGCTTCAAAACTTGGATTTCTTGATGACCTAAGCACTAGGTCCTGCAGGTGATTTTCCTTTGGCTTTTCCTGTAAAATTTTAAAGCAACATCTGTAAGCAAAGCTTAGTGAGTTTATAGATTTTCAATATCAACATGCGTGTCAAGCGGAGTCATCAGTCTAAGCGTGATAAGTCTTGGCTGCCGCTACAGCCCTCATCATGATTGAGATATAGTATCTTAAGATCGGATGATGTTCAAACCACACTCACGCTTAAATCGTGGGGATCAGCCACATACTGGGCTAGCTACCAGTAGGTCAAAATGGCCGAACATCGGAGGTCATTACCAAGTTCGTGAGAACTGGTGGAATAGCCAGGTCTAGAACAATAGACCATAAGGGCTAGTCAAGCTGAATAAATCTTATCAAGTCTGATCAATGAAGTAAGCATAAGTCTTAGGAGTCATGATAGCAACGAATCATAAAGCAAAGTCTGAAGCACTACTAAATGCAATATGAAATGATAAGCAAATAGCTATCATGATTCACTGGGCAACACCCATCCATGGTGTGCACAGGTCTCAATCCAGCTGATAAATGAATGTCAAATAATGTAACAGCATCAATATATCTCAAACGGATCTTTGCATGCTCAATTTGAATATCTATAACTCACAGTTCTGGGTCTTGGTCAAACAGATATAAGAATCTGCCACCTGAGTTATCTCAGGATTTCGTCAATCTGTAATTTTGTCAATTCTTTTTCTTTGTCAAATCAAATCTCTGACCCGCTTTTAAGTCTTTTAGTCTGTAAATCTTTGTTCAGAATATACTGAACCTGTTCAAAATCATTCATGATAAGATCATGTCATTTTCATCATCTTTATCATCATCAATTTAGTCTTCAAATTCTTGTATTTTATCTGAGTCTGATATCTGATAACTTATTTTATCAATGTCATCATCTTTTGGTCATAAATTCTTTAATTCTATCTGATTCTGATAACTGATAATTCCGTTTAATTATTTGCAAAAATATCAAAATATTGAATCGGGTTTCGGACCATCCGGATTCGGATCATCCGGATCCGGACCAATCTGAAACGGGCATCTCAATTCGGACTCAGCACCTACCCGGATTCGGATAGATCTGAAATGGTCATCCGAATTCGGTCATAGATTTTCGAATCAAGCATGGACCGAATTAGGATTAGTATAGGCACCGAATTCGGATCCTTCAAGATCCAAGATGCTAAAATCCGAAATAGAGCATCCGAAATAGATCATCCTATTTCGGACTTAACCGAATTTGGACATATCCGAAAATGATTTCATCCGAAATGGACATTCATCCGAATTCGGATATAACCGAGTTCGGATCCTTCAAGTTCATAATTTCCAGAATTTGTTCTTCATGTTCATACTTATATTCATATGGGTTTTCTCATAAAATTCACAAAACTTTAATTATTTTAACATGCAATTACATTTATAGTTGTATTAACATTATTTGTGTAATTTTATATAATTTTATTGATCAAAAACGTCCCAATTATAACAAGATCATCCAAAAATGTTCATTTTTGTCAAGAACACAAGTTTTCTTCAAAAAGTTCCGATTTAATTTAATTTGAATGATCAATTCCATAAATTTTGTTTCAATTACATCTAATAAGTTAGATTTATCATAATCTACTAAAATTTCTTTCATGCAACCAAGAATTTCTATGTTTTAATTCGTGGGTTCGGTTTTGAGAAGAACCGAACCAAACTCATATAAATTTCGAATTTAAATCAAGAAATTACCTTGAATTCTTGTTGATTATTGTTCTTGAATGCTTATTGTAACTCCTTGATCTTGATTCTTCAATTGAATGTTATTAATTGAACAAATTTTGGGTGATTTGGAGAGGTTGGCCGTAGGTTTAGTGAGAGAGAGTAGAGAGAGAGAGTTAAGTGTGTAAATGATCTTAATGATCATTAATTTTCGGTTTATATATTTCTTTTAATCATATTTGTTATTTAACCCATTAAACATTTGTATTTTACATATCTTTTATAATTTGATCATCTTTAATATTATCATAAATATAATTTAAAATTATATTTACTTAATCCTTTTCATATTTTATTTTATTTTTATAACAATAATATAATAAAATTATATTATTATCTTAACATTCAAGCATTACATAATTAATAATGTAACTAAATTTACATTTATTTGGATCAAGTCAAAATAAAAGACATAGATAAAAATCTAGGTTGTTACAAATCTGCAGCAGTCTGAAACTTTGTGCCAACTTGTTGAATCTGCAGCAGTCTGAAACTTTGTGCCAACAGCATGAGAAATTGTATTGGCAGCATGAGAATTTGTGTTAGCAGCTTCAACCCTGTATGCATCAGCTTCTGCAGTATACTCAACAAAGCTCAGAGAATTTGTTAGTGAATCTAAATCAAACAACCAATCTAGACCAGTGCCTTTGATGTTAGCAGTATTTTCATTAAATTCAACATTGGCACTTTCTTCAATTGTTTTAGACACACTGTTGTATACTCTATAGGCTTTGCTTTGAGTTGAGTATCCTACAAAGAATCCTTCTTCAGCCTTACTCTCAAACTTCCCTAAGTGAGTCTTAGTGTGAAGAATAGTACATGGGCATCCAAAAGGCTTGAAGAAAGCTATTAGGGGACTTCTGTTATGGAATAACTCATAGGGAGTTTTTCCTTGAGATTGGACAACTTGAACCCTATTTAGAACATAACAGGCTGTATTAACAGCTTCTGCCCAGAAAGTCATTGGCAGATTTGAATCAGCTAGCATTGTTCTAGCAGCCTCAATTAATGTTCTATTCTTTCTTTCAGCTACACCATTTTGCTGTGGTGTTCTTGGTGCACTATATTGTCTAGCAATGCCTTTGGACTCACAGAAGCTGGTTAGAATTTGATTTTTAAATTCAGTTCCATTGTCTGATCTTATCACCTTAACTTTGGAATTGGATTGGTTTTCTATCTTAAGGACAAAAGACTTAACTAGCTCAGCAGTTTCATCTTTGGACCTAAGAAAGTATACCCAAGTAAATCTGGTGAAATCATCAACAATGACTAAACAGTATGCCCTTTTATTCAAACTCAAAACAGATGTTGGACCAAATAGATCCATATGTAACAACTAAGAACAGATGAGATTGAATTTACTTCTTTGGCCTTATGAGAAGTTTTGTGTTGCTTACCTTTAAGACATGCTACACAATGATCATCACAAATGAACTCCTCTTGTGGTAATCCTCTTACCAGATTCTTTTTAACTAAATCATTCATGGACTTGAAGTTCATGTGACACATCCTTCTATGCCAAAGAGCAGATTCATTTGATGATGCTTTGGATATTAAACAACTTAAAGTATTTGATTTAGTCAAGAGAGCTGTGTCCAGGCAGTAAACATTGTCCTTTCTTGGTGTTCTAAGTAAAACAAGATTTTCAGGAATTTTGAAATCCTTTGAAAGAACAATGCACTCAGAATCTGTGAACAGAACAATGTTTTGTTTGTCACAAATTTGAGAGACACTCAATAAATTGTACTTCAGCTGTTCAACATACAGAACATCATGGAATCTCATGTTGCCTGCATTAACAGTGCCTTTACCTGTAACTTTACCTCCTTTTGAGTTGCCTCCAAATGCAACAAAACCTCCATCAAAGCCTTTGAAATTTGACAAGCATTCAGAATTGCCTGTCATGTGCCTAGAGCATCCACTGTCCAGATGCCATCTTGTTCTATGAGGAGACCTGTGGTTGCCCTGCACAAATAACAGCTTAGTTAGTAGTGGAGTAAACCCAAACCAAATTGGTTTTGGGTTGGCCTTGTACATTGACATAACTAAAAACTGTTTTTGACTTCTTATACTTGGTGAGATCTACTGATGGAGTCTTTGGAGAGTATTTAGTGATAATATGAGGTATCCAACTATTTTGATCATCTTTTCTTCTGACAGTCTCAGATGATTCACTAGCAGCTCCAGTTTGATGACCAGCAGCTTGAGCTGTGTTTGTAGTGCTAACAGTTTCAGTTTTTGCACTAACAGCATCAGATTTTGACTTAGCAGTCTGATCTTTTGCATTAGCAGTTTGAGCAACAGATTTGTCGTTGACACACCATATTTGTTTAAAACTTGATTTAGGCTTTGCCAAAACTTGTTTTTTGATGTGTGGACTGTTTTTTATTAACTTTTGAGAATCTGTGATCAACTGTTTTCTTTGGAGCTGCTGTGGAAGGTTTCACTTTTGAGTGCTTTGCCTGATTAGGATTTGATTTTGTGTGATGCACAGTCTGTTTTGCAACAGCTGGTTTGTAAAAACAAGCCTTGGCTAAGTGATTCTTCCTTCCACAGTGAAAGCATCTTTTGACAGTTTGAATTGGAACACCAGACTTTTCTGTCAATTTCTGGTTCTTGTTTCTCTGGTTTCCTCTTACCTGCTGTTGTTTTGCACATGCTCTCATTATGATCTCTGTACTTTTTAACCATATTTTTGCATGATTGAGAGCAGAGTTTAGAATTTACCTCAGATGGAAGTTCAGTGGAGGAGACATTTGATGTTACTGCCATAAGTGCTTGATTTTGAAATTCTTCCTCTGTCTGATCACTCCAGTCAAACACATTGTCTTCTTGAGAGACAAGTGCTGTTGATGAGGACGCTTGGATGGGCTGTGAAGTCCTTGATGGCTGTTGACCTTGAGATCTACATTCTCTGGCAAAGTGACCAAGCTTATGGCATTTATAGCATTCCACTTTTGATTTATCAAAAGATGGTTTGCCTTCTGTCTTGGCTTGAAAGTTGGCCCTACCAGTTCTTTTCAGAAATCTTTTGGCTCTCATGGTCAGCATTGCATGTTGCCACTTTAAATCCATCTCTTCAAGATCATCTGGATGAATTTGTTCCAAGTCTTCAACATTTAGAGCAAATAATCCATCATTGGCAACAAATGCCTCATAGTGAGTTTCAGCAGAATTGCCATCACCACCTGAAAAAGAATCACAGTTATTAGATTTTTCAGAAGACAGAAGAGCAGTGTTGTGATTATAAGAAAAGGATTTCTTTTTAGCATCAATCTCAGTCTCAAACACTCTTAGACTGTTATACAGATCATCCAATTCTATCTCATCAAGAGTGTCTTTTGTTCTCCACTGTGCAGCATAGACTGTCCATTCTTCTCCAAGAGATCTGAGAAACTTTCTGTTGACTTCATCTTGATCCAGATTGACCTTTGCACTTTCCAGTTCACTTATCAGTTTGTTGAACCTGTCAAAGATTTGAGTGAGGTTTTCATTCTTGCCACCAGAAAAGTTTTCATACTGCTGTTTCAAGAGGTCTTTTTGATTTCTCTTGGTGCTGGCATTACCAGCAAACCTCTTCTCTAAGGCATTCCAAAGAGAGTGAGCAGTATAAAACTTTTTGAACTGATGTTGATAAGCATTAGGAATGGCTATTTGTAATAGTGTGAGTGCTTTCACTTCATTCATTCTAGCCTTCCTTTCAAGTTCAGTTTTTGGAGGGGTTTTGACTGGTTTTCCCTCAGCATCAAGTCCTGGATCAACTACAGGAGGGAATTCAACAGCTTCCCATATGGCATAATCAATGAATTGAATATGCTGTTGAATCCTGAGTTTCCACATCTCAAACTCAGTGGGCTTGAGCATAGGCACTTTGAGTCCTTGCCCAGATCCACTGCTGCTATTTTCAAATTCCATTGTAAAAGATTAAAATTTTGAAAGAAAGTTTTCGACTTTGAAAAACAAAGAACAACCTGGCTCTGATACCACTTGTCAGGATCTAAAACTAAATAACCAAGATTAACTGATTTGAAATTTATCAGAGTATAAATCAATAATCTTGCTTTGAATCAAAGTTTAATTAAGAAGTTTGCGGAATAACACTTAATTATTTTAACAAAAACTTTCAGAACCAATGAAACATAAAACATAAGAAGTAATCAAGACTGTTTGTATTGCTGAATTCAATGATTACAATCACCTCTAATCTGTTTTGATTAGACGAAGAACACAGACTGTTCTTAGGGTTTTACAACCTTAGAGGCTTGAGAAAACTTAATCAACAAAGCAATTACAGACTCAAAATATGTAGAAAACTTCTATTCAATAGAAAACCTATTCTGTCTATTTATATTGCTTTTTGGACTTGTTTCCTTGAAGGACTATGACTTCTCTGATAGTAGATATGCTGGAATCTTCATGTAGATATCGTTTCCTGAAAATCAGCACTTTCTGTTTATGAAACTGTTGAGCAGCTTGAATCTCTTGACAGCATGAACTGAGCAGCTTGAGTTGTTTTGCTCTGGCAGCTTGAACTTTTACACTGGCAGCTCGAGTTTCTTCAACTAGCAGCATGAACTTTGTATTTACATGAAAAATCTACTAACAGTCTGAGAAGTCTAACTAACAGTTTGAACATACTTAAATTATTTCCCAACAGTTAAAACTGTCAAGGTCTGGGGCACTTCGCCAGAGAATGTCAGAGACCAAAGGTAGATACGTACCAAGGGCAGAACCAGCATCATGGACAGTTTCAGAATCAGTCCCAACAGTGATACCTTCCAAGTTCATCTGCCAGTCAAGCCAATCTAGTTGGTCTACTATCAAATGTCACTTCAGACAGACAGCTAAATGGTACTTACGACTGGACATCACATCCAGAATCAAATGCTCGGGCTTTTATGGCTGAAGTCACGGAGAAAGGGTGTGAAGGGGAAGAGCAGACCACAAGGGACAGCAGTCCGATGTGGGTGGAGAAGACGAATGATCAGACGCTTCTGGAGTTTGCCGCTCAAATGGCCAACGTGGAATCTGATAACACAAAGGTTAGTCTGACTTACTCTCTTTTTCATGAATTATGTGTGTTGTGTGTTACTTCTAATGATAGGTTAAATCTAGTCTTAGAATCACATAAAACCATAACTGCTCAAAATGAGTCTTTAAAAGCTGATAACGCTAGCCTAAACGATATTAAGCAAGATCTTAAAGAAAAACTTAAGGCTGATGCTCAAGATGTAATAGAATTGAAAGACAAACTGAGTGAGCAGTGTGTTAGGTTAGAGCTTATGTATGAGCATGTAGAGGCCTTGACCAAAAATCTTAAGGACAAAGACATAGAGCTAGCTGAAACAAAGGTAAAGGTAGCCGAGGCGAATAGTAAGTTAGAAAAGTTTAGGAATTCAAGCCTGAACCTAGGGAAAGTTTTAGACGCTCAACGCCAGTCTAAAAAGCCTGTAGGTCTAGGATTTCATGAAATTCCTCCACCTTCTAATGCAAACTACGTGCCTCAACCTCAGGAGAAAACTGATAAATCAGTAGACTTACCTACACTGACACCTGAGCATGTAATAGAAAATACACCTAAGGTGACTGATACAACCGTCAAGGTTAAGAAAGTCAAATTTGTGTCTTCCTCCAGTGAAACACCTGCAGGAAAACATAAAATTGATTTTAATGATCAGGACGATGAACCAGTCGCAGTAGATGTGCAAAAGGACCAAGACACTAGTGAGACACCTAAGTCTAAGGGCACACACAAGAAGTCCAAAGATAAGATGTCCTGCTTTAGATGTCATGAAAAGGGGCATGTTGCTTCTAACTGTCCGCTTAGGAAACCTGAAGTTACACCAAAGACAGGGAAGCCAACACCAGCTAAGCCCTCAACAAGTGTAGCAAGCACTAGTAGTTCTCAGAGTACCGAGAAAACTGTGCAGGCTACACAAAAACAAGTTGTGAAACAACTACCGGTAAAGGTTGGACCAAAGGAAGTAGTTAGGACTAATTCACCGAACAGAGTCGTAACTCAATCTAGGTCTGGACCTCAACAACAGCATAGGAGCACAACACCTAGCAGAGCATACACTCCGGTTAGGTCACACACTCCTATTAGACATCACACACCGGTAAGAGCTCAGGGATCACAATCCGAAATGCAATATAATAGGAATTATTCAAGAGCTCCACAACAAATGCCTACACAAAGGCAGAGAGTGAATTTACATCACTCGGCACCACAACAAACTCCTGTTCAACGACCCAAGTCACCTGAAAGGCGAGATGGGTATTTGAAAGAGTTTAAGTATGTGGACGAGAATGGTATAACCAAGTCAGTTATGGCTTGGGTTCCCCATGATAACTAACTATTTTCTTTCATGTGCAGGAGATTACCACAGGTCCAAACAACAAATGGTTCGTCGACAGTGGATGCTCCAGGCACATGACAGGGGAAAGAAGTCTCCTTACAGACTTCAAGGGTGGGAATCGGGGATTTGTATCATTCGCGGGAAATAAGGGAGGAAACATCACGGGTACCGGAGTGGTCACTAATGGGACGATCAAGTTGGACCAAGTTTATCACATTGATAAACTGGTTCACAATCTCATGAGTGTATCTCAAATCTGGGACAAGAAGAATTCAGTGTTGTTCACTGACACTGAAGCGTTAGTGCTAAAACCGGGATTCAAGATTCCTGAAGAATGGGTATTGATGCAGGCACCAAGGAAGAATGACTTGTACATGCTTGATATGAACAAGCCGGAGACTTCGATGGGGCCCATCTGTTTGTTATCCAAAGCTTCGGAAACGGAATCGGTATTGTGGCACAGACGCATGGCTCACTTGCACCTAAGAAAAATGAACTACATAACGAAAAATGGATTGGTGCAAGGTGTGCCTATGAAGAGCTTTCAGTTCGGGGACAAGTGTCTACCATGCAAGAAGGGCAAACAACATAAGAAGACACACAAGTCCAAGACGCAGAACTCCATAACCTCAACATTCGATTTGTTGCACATGGATCTTTTCGGACCAATCAACAAAAGGAGTATAGGAGGTAGTTGGTATTGTTTTGTTATCACTGACGATTAATCACGATTTTCTTGGGTTTTCTTTCTAGGTACAAAGTACGAGACGGCTTCCAAGCTCATCGGGTTCTTAGATCAAGTGGAGAATTCCTACGGAACACGGGTTAAAAGGATACGTAGTGATAATGGAACTGAGTTCAAAAACACTGTAATTGGTGTATATTGCCTTTCAAAGGGCATAGTGCATCAATTTAGTGCACCATATGAGCCTCAACAAAATGGGGTGGCCGAACGTAAAAACAGGACACTGATTGAGGCAGCTAGGACTATGTTGTCGGATTCAAAGCTTCCTACCATGTTTTGGGGGGAGGCAGTGAATACCGCATGTCACATTTTAAACCGGGTCCTAACTGTCAAATCTTTGAACACAACCTGTTATGAAATTTTGAATAAACGGCCACCTAATTTAACTGGCTTCGAACCGTTTGGGGTACCATGCACTTTATTGCGTACAAAACATCAACCGAAGTTTGGTGAAAAGGCTGACGAAGGATACTTCCTAGGTTATGTGCCGAACTCACCAAACAAACGGGTTTTTAATAAAACAAATGGTACAGTGGAAATTGTGTATAACATTGAAGTCACAAGTTATACACATGAACCCCAAACAGGTCCGGAATGGATATTTGACTATGATAAATTATTTGAGTCATTTAACATTCCTTTGGATGAAAATGCAGGTACAATCGAAAAGGACATGGCGACGTTGCATCTGAATGACGATGGTCATACCTTTCCAAGGACTACGTTTGAATCCACATCCAAGCCTACTTTGACTGTAGATGGATCTCCAGAAGTCAATGTTCCTGAAGCACCTTCAACTGAGAACCAGACTCAGGAAACAAACTCCAACTCTGAGGAAAATGTCCACGAGGAGGAAAATGTAGAATCTGAGGAAGTTCCCCCATTAGGTGAAATAGGATCTAACTTAGGAGATAATCTAAGGGTTGATGAGATAGAGACCTCTAGGATCAACAAGAACCATCCTATAGAAAGCATCATAGGAAATCCTAACGAGGGTGTGAGGACTAGGAGTAGTTTAAATAACAACACTGTGTTGTTGTCGATGATAAATGACTCCGAGGCATATCACACATGTCTCTATTCATGTTTCATATCGCAAGTAGAGCCTAAGAATGTGCAAATGGCACTTAAGGATAACTCCTGGGTTGAAGCGATGCAGGAAGAACTCTCGCAGTTTAGGAAACTAGAAGTGTGGGAGTTAGTTCCATTACCTCGAGGGGAAGTTGCCATAGGAACCAAATGGGTTTTTAAGTGCAAAAGAGACGATCGGGGTATAGTCACACGCAACAAGGCTAGGTTAGTTGTAAAGGGTTTCAACCAAGAGGAGGGAATCGATTACAATGAGGTGTTTGCACCAGTAACAAGGCTGGAAGCCATTAGGTTGTTTCTAGCTTTTGCCTCCTTCAAGAGCTTTAAGGTATATCAATTAGATGATAAGAGTGCTTTCCTATATGGGAAAGTGAAGGAGTTGGTGTATGTAGAACAACCGCCCGGATTTACAGATCCAAAATATCCTGATAGAGTATATCGCTTAGATAAGGCTCTATATGGATTGCATCAAGCACCAAGGGCGTGGTATGAGACTCTATCCAACCATTTATTAGAGAACGGGTTTGAAAGGGGTAGGATAGATAGTACT
>JAANYP010003090.1:170140-217318 GCA_020465985.1 Centrapalus pauciflorus
ACTTTGTTGTATGAAAATACAGACTTGTGTCCGATGTTTGTCTTTTAAAGAAAGTTTGCAAATACCAACAAGTTAGAATCTTTGTCTGTATGCCTTGATCATAAAAGTATGTCTTATTTCCTGATAAATAAAAAGGCCAAGGGATATTCCGAAATGTAGAATGTTTAACGGGGTAAAATACCAACAATCGGCTAAATAGGTATGTCACAACAAACAATCAAAGGAATCAAAAATTCCTAAGTGTGAAAGTTTAAGTACTGAAAGTTAGTATCAGACATCGCTATCTGAATGAACCTTTCTTAGACTATACTCATCAAAAATATGTTGTTAAGTATTATTTTAGATTGTAAATTTTCTTAAGTCTAGATTAAATTTTTGGTCAAAATTTTATTTTACTTTATTTTATTTTATTTTTACCTTAGTTTATTTTATTTTATTTTAGTTTAGTTTAATTTTTACTTAGGCAAAAGGTCAAAAATTACTGAGGGTGCATTCAAAGTTGAATAAAATAATCAATGCGTGAATTATCTTAAGCTTAGGGTAAAAGAATTGGCATAGTTTATCTGGTTACACAATACCGTAGAAAAAGTTGGAAAAGTTGAAATTATTTCAAAATTTTCGAAATTTTTCTAAGTGTTGGTGGTTTCGAATCTAAGACAGACTCGAATAAGGAGTAATTCGAATCTGTCAGTAGATTCGAATCTATGCTTAGACTCGAGGGTTGGTGGTATAAATAGGTTAACAGTAGGTCATTAATTCTATCTGTTTTCGAATCTATACTATCGAATCTATCAAGGCGATTTCGAATCTGTTCCTTCGAGTCTATCGTAATTCTCCTAAACGACATTTTGTCGACTCTCTTACTTGGTGTTTCGACTCTACAGATACATCTAGGTATAATCAACCGGATTGTACAAGATTTGTGTAGTTTTATGCACAATTTTAGACCAAATCGTCAAATTTTGAAGTTTTATAGGTCGAAATAGGGTTTTTGCTAAATTACCAAGATTGGACATATAAAAGATCAAATTAACAGCATAAATCAATGATTGGAACCTAGTTGAACGAATGTATGTGATTTACCAAGTTCAAAATGGTTAAAATCTTGGGTTTTTGTTGAAAAATCAACCGTCGGGGCTTCGAGTCTGTTCCAGGACCTTCGAATCTGTTCATGGGTTTCTCGAATCTGTCATTAGATTCGAGATGACCATGATATTCGAATCTGTCCATTAGACTCGAAAAGAGACTCTTCGAATCTGTCCATTACACTCGAATATGGACACTTCGAATCTGTTACTTTCGAATCTGTACTTTATTTACTTTGTTTAATTTAAATTTTATTAAACTTGTGGAAATTTAATTGTGTTAGATTTTGTATTTAATCAAGTACAAAATAAAACAAATTTTGAATTTAAACAAGTTTATTGATTTTTAATGAGTCTAACAGTTTTATTTATTGTGCAGATATGGCAGTTCGCGCTTTTGTCCCGAAGCATAATATGGTCCTTAATCCAGATAATAATATTCCTGAGGCGCAGGGTTTTCGCGAAGTTTTGGACTTCCTAGCTGAGTCTAGGATTAGCTATGCTTTGTATCATAACATTCCAATTGTAATTTCGTATGTACGCCAGTTTTATGATCATTTACAGGTGGACTGTACTGTCACCCCGACAGTTATCAGAACCAGAATCGCTGGCCAGCCTCTAGTCTTCTCAGCAGATATGTTGCGCCAAGTGCTACAGTTGGGTTCTCAGGAACAGGAGGACGGGCCTATTGACTTCCCATTAAGTATTAGGCAGACTGCTTTTCTGAGAATGGGCTACAGTTTAGATGTGACAAAGTCGTCATACATGAAGAGTGGCCTGATTGGGCAATGGAGATTCTTGGTGCACGTATTCATGGTCTGTTTTGCGCCGAAGAAAGCTGGCTTTGATTACATAGTGTCAAAGATCCAATCTGGAGTTATTGCATTGGTATATAATCGGAAGTTCAGCTTTTCGCAGATGTTCTTCTCGGAGTTCGTTCATCAAATTACGGCTCCAGAAAGGGAACGATTCTTGTTGTACCCAAGGTTCATTATGATGCTGATAAGGCATTTCTTGCCAGACTTGCCGCCGTCAAATGATTCTCTGAGTGTTAACATTATGGACAAACGGATTTTCGCTGATTGTTCCTCACACCGAGGAAGATTGGCTGTTCCTGTTGCTCGTCCATTGTTCGGAGCTATTGTGGATAGGGATTTTCAAGCCCCGGAAGATGCCAACTGGGCAGGGGTCATTGAGTTTCCACAACAACAACAACAGCAACAACGTCAACAGCAACAACAGCCTCGTGCTCGGCCACGTGATCCAAGACGCCGACAAAGACCAGCAGCGAGTCAAATTTCGGCAACCAGGCCTTCGACAAGCCAACAACCAGAAGTTACAGAAGCCGGGCCCTCAAATATTCAAGAAGCTGGGCCCTCAAATGTTGCGAGAGAAGCTGAACAGCTAAGCCAGACGCTTAATGAAATTTGGGAGGCAGGGCCTCATGCCAATGAAGACGTTGCAGCAGCATTGGTTGGTGAGCTGCTTAGTCCACCAGCAGATGAAGATGATATTTTTAGAGATGTGGAGGAATACGAGCCATAAGGGGCAGATGACGGATTAACATCTTCGGAATCCGACTCAGAATCCGCGGAAGTTCCGACAGCTGCAGTTCCTGATATTCAAATTGGAACTTATGGTTCGAGATTGATTATAAATGAGGGTGGTTCGAGGAGGCGCGTGAACAGGGAATTGGAGGAGTCTGATTTTGAAGAAGAGGAAGTTGCTCAACTAGTGACAAGGCAACGGGCCAAACGTCACAGGTTCATGCAAGGATCATCTTCAGCTCCGATAGATCAACCAGAAATTCCACAACATCAAGAACCTCAAACCACCAGTCCACCACCACCACCACCACCTCAAGATGAACCGTATATACCATCACCGTTCATTCCTACTCCTATACAGTCCATTCCATCTATCTCGACCACATACTCTGACAACCAAAGGTTTCTGCAGCTTAAAGCTCGCGTTGACTTCCAGAATGTCCAAATCTTAAGCCTAACAAAGGCGATCGGAGAAATTCAGACTCATAATGCAAATCTTGATAAAGAAAATGCCGATTTGAAGAAGATTGTGGAGCAAGTCCAGGAAGAGAACGTAGAAATGAAAACTTTTGTTTGCGATCAGGCAGCTGAGATAAGGTCGATGCGCTCCCTAATTGAGCAGTTAATGAAAAATTTACAGGCTCAGGGGGAGACATCGTGCCGAGATCAGGAGGTGCAGAGAAGAGATGATCATGAAGGCGATGATCCCGGTGCGAATAAAGAGATTGAGTCTGTAGATTTTCCTGCAGCTCAAGTTACACAAGTTCAGGGGGAGCCTAGTCAAGGCGAAGGAGAAAGGGGTGAGGCCAGTTCATCTAAACAGCCTACAGACTTTGAGATCAGCGAGATGATTGAAGCGCTCATGGATCTCGATGATGATCCACTGGATGTAGGTTTTGATAATGAAGATGAAGAGCTGGAGGAAGGGGAATTTGTGCCAGGGGAGATAGTAGACTGGCGGTCGGATGATGAAGTACTTGCTGATGAGGATGATGAAGCTGACGAGATAGTTGTGCAGCAGAATCCTATCACTGATACTTACATGATTGATGGAAATAAAATTGTCGATGTAGATATAGTTAATGTTGCATTGAATCCTCAGCCATCGACAGAGGAACCTGCAAGAGAGCTAACTAATGAAGAAAAACGAAAGCTATGGTTCAGGGCTGAAGAGAAGGAAGCAGCAATTAAAAAGACAATGAGAGTGCCAGGTACTGGGAAGCTGTCTGAGCGAATTTTAAGTTCGTTCTTTGACAGATATCTGCAGCTATTTATAACAAAGAGAAAAGACGGGCTTCAGTACATGAGGCGAACTTTAAAAGCGTTCAACTCCCTGCCAAAAATCGAAATCACTGCGCTAGCTTGGAAAGATCTTATAAACATTGGCAATGATCCCTACGCGAGCGTAATCGAAAGAATCATAAGAAAGGAAGGGAGATCAATGAAGTTCGAACGTTTGAATCCAAGGGTCGGGAGAAGAGTAGAGGATCCGTCACGTATTGATCCTCTAACTGGACGACCTTGGATGAGGATTCACTATAAGCCGGCTAGATGTCTTAGGAAGGTTCCTCTCAAGCCAATGCCACAAAATATTCTGAAGAATCTGAAGTGGTGGTATGCTGACACGGAAACTGGGGAAGCGGTTATGGAAGACTTAGAAGAAAATGTTATTCTTAGAGTCTATGACCCGCTTCACCTGGTAAACCTATCTAAAGAAGATCTGCAGATTTTGTATAATTGTAAGATTTCCAGTGACGCACATATGGATACTGAGGCTAGTAAGTATGAAAATGTGGTCAAGGTATGCGTCGAGAAAGGTCTGTATGCTGGTAGTGTTTTGAATCAATAAATAAACCAAGTTCTTAAATCAAATGTGTGAATTATTAGAAGCTATCGTCAAGGGGGAGTCTGTTGGTACATCCCGTGTGACGATAGCAGTCTAAGTGGTCTTACATTGTGATTTAGCATGTGTTTGCTATAAATATATTATATATGATTGATGCTTATTAGTGTTTGTATGTTTGAACTTGATGTAACGTATTACAAGAAGTTCAAACATAAAGTTCAAAGATAAAATCAATCATAAGGTAATATCATAAGTTTTATCACTTAAGAGTTTAAGTATTTTGGCTAGATTCGAATTACTTAAGGGAATACATTCGAATCTGAGATAGATTCGAATGAGACCTTAGATTCGAATGGGCTAGATTCGAGACTGTCAATATGGACAGACTCGAATGGGCCTTGGGCCAGATTCGAGCTTGGCCCACAACAGACTCGAATCAGGGTCTATAATTAGGGATAGACTCGAATAATTAGAGGACTTTTTGCAGAATTCGTGAGGAATTAAGCAATAGGCGATCTCGAGTTTATCAGCTAGGTGAGTGCCGTTTCGGAGAGAATTAGTTCGTAGGATCGTTCGTGTGTCGTTCGTTCAGCGTCTAATAGTCTCCGTGTTCCGTTGGTTGAGAGTTGTCCGTCTAACCGTCAACGAGGATTCCGCACTCGTTCACGGATCCGCGTCTAGATAGATCTTGCAGTGGTAGACCTTACACTATACACACCCATCTCACACTATCCTTTCACATCCCATCCCATCCCAGCACACCCTACCTACCTCACCCATCACTACCTATCATGCCTACCCTACCCCTACCTATTTATACATTGCCCGCCTTTTAACATACCCTACCTTATTTCTTGTACACCTACTTGCTTTACCCATATCATTTGAAATAAATAAGCTTTTATAAATAATTGAACTTGAAATTCTGTAAACCAAACACATGACATTGTTCGGATCCTGTCACATTTGAATCATGTCATTTTCAAATTCTGTCATATTTAAATCCTGGTATACAAAATTCTGTAATCCAAACGCTACCTTATATTATTGATAGTGCTTAGATTGATCAATCTGGTTTATTTATGTTAATTGGACAACTTTAACAACGTATCTAAAGTTACGAACATGTGATGAACAACTTAAAATATAGGGCTTTTACGTAAAAAAAATTCCAAGTTTGACCATTTTTATGATTAAAACATCAATCAAATTTGTTGTTACAATAATTCCCGATCAACTAAAATCTCACGAAATTAAATATTATATTTTATAAAAATGAAATATCTTATCATTTTTCCAAATGCATTTTTGCCCTCAAACTATTTAATTAATTTCACTTACTGTACCTCACAACAAATTCAATCCTTTTGTTTAGTTTTTTCTTATTTTTTTAGTTAATCATTTGTAGATTTATGTTTTTTTTTAAGAGAGACCACTACCATCTATGTCCCCATTGAGATTTGAACCTAGCTACTAGGGATGACAATCCACCATTGGTGGATATGGATGAATATCGGATATGGATAAATATTGGATAGGATATGGACGAAGAATTCTCCTCCATGGACAATATCCATTTACCCGATATTAATACTTTCTTACATTTTTATGTTATGATAATATATAAATCTATATATGTGTGTGTAATCTTTTATTGCATAATTAATTAATTAGATTTGAAAATGTAATAACTCATATTAATTTGTCATAATATTATTTATTTATGGGAAGAAAATGAGCCAAAGATCAAAACTCATACCATTAGCTAATATAACCTTCTATTTAACTATCCTTTTTCTTGATAAACTCCATTAGACATCCTAACTTCAAAATTCCAAGTTCTAATTAGTTCGAACAATTTAGCCTTCAATTTCTAAAGTGGTCTATATTCAAAAACCTAATGATTGGTGTTATAATATTTATAAAAAAATTATGTTTTGTTTGTATTCGTTTTGAAGTATTTATTTGGATTAATCTTTTATTTAAACCAAACTATGTATTGCGAGTGACGACAATTGTTAAAACAATGCACCATATAAATTTATAAAAAGTTTTTCTAATATCCAACGGACATCCACTTACCCGTTTCATCCAGTGGATATGGATATGGATGATGAAATTAATTTGAATGAATATGGATATGGATGTGGATGATAAAAAAAACTTAATGGATATGGATATGGAGATGACTTCATCCAATCCATATCCGATCCATTGTCATCCCTACTAGCTACAACCATAAACCGTTAGGTTTGGACAACATTTTGGGATCATAAGACTAATTGCACATTAGTTGTAGATTTATATTTAACAAGGGTATATACAGGGTTAATTACTAAAATTAATAACAATGTTTTGTTTTTTATTACCAAAATATTTATTTTTTATCATTAAAATTAGGGTAAATTACAATTTTCGTCCCTGTGGTTATATGCAAATTATGGAACAACTCTTTTCACGTCGAAATTACAAATTCAATATCTATGGTTGTCTATTTGTTATGTTTTTAGTCCTTTGACCAGTTAATTTTTTAAATATGATCATCGTGCCATTGACATAATTATAAAAATAGGTAATGAACTTTCTTGTTTATAAAAATAAATAATAATAAAAACTCAAAACTCTTATTTATTTTAATTATTAACAACGGTTTGTTTTTTTCTCTAAAGAAATCTATCTCTCACTCTCTTTGTTTCATTCGATCACCAGCTGCCGGCTCAGCAAGCACATCGTTGTGTCGAAGGTTCCAGCTGCAGCATGTTCATGAGCAAGAGATAATTTTTGCACCAAAATCTGACGGACGGGCATACCATGAGTCGGTGGGAAAAATACCGAACAACGAGCAGCAGCTGCAGCTTTGGGTGTTTCAATATCAACAGGAAGTTCAAGATCCTCGAGATCCCAACCTCCCTCTTCGTTTTCTTCAGGTGCTTCTTCATCATCCAACACCATGCTAATGTCACCATTTTGAATATTCTCTACATCCACAATACCCAAATCCTCACCCCAATCAACATCAGCATCATCTTCACTTCTTCATACTCTTCATTTGCACCCCTTCCAACATTATCAAGACCACCCTTAAAGATCCCTCCACCACATAAAACCAGAGTTGGGGGCATCAAAAGTTTAGCAGATAAATACTAAAGTTTATCGCTTTTCTCCGAGCTCCTTCTTCGCATATCTCCTGGATAAATGTGATTTCGTTTGCTCCTGTAGAGATATATGAACGATGAGCTAGAAGATAAATACTAAAGTTTATTAAATATTAAATATTAATATTAAAAGTCATTAAATATACTTTTTAAATTTATTTTAGAGTTAATTACAAAAATGGTCCCTGAGGTTTGTCTTAAAATTTGGATTTGGTCCCTGAACTTTCAATTTTGCGAAAACGGTCATTATTTTCATAGTTTGTTTGCAATTTTGGTCCCTCAACCTATCAACTTTTCTAATATGACCAAATTACCCTTAATTTGATGCAAACTATAGGAACCATTTCTACAATTAATTTTTTAACTCTTTTTTATTCTTAATTAAATAAATTATTTTTAGTGTTACCTAAATTTAATAAACTATAAAAAATAGAGAAGAATTATTTAATTATTTATGTTGGTTCATAAATGATTTAGATATTTTTAGTCTTGATTAATTTTAACTCACTATAATCAAAGTGTAAACCAATCAAAATTTATAATTGAAAAAATCATTTATGTTTTGAAATTATTTTCTAGAGGTTTCGTATATAAAATATTATAAAAAATATTTGACTCTATAATTATTTATATTGGTTCATAAATTTATAATAAAAATATGTTTGTTGGTCAAATATATTTTACTTTCTTCTTAAATAAAATCGGCCAAAGATTCTATTTTATAATCTATTCGCATTTGTATCAAAGCAAGGTGATAATGGTAAAGTGATAAATCTAAATGGTTTATATTATTAAGGTGTCGATTTAATCGGACTAAAATGAAAAGTCAAATTGAAAGACGAAAAAAGATTAAAACCTATTTATATTTTTTTTATTTTTATGTAAAGGTCTGACAAACCAAAGTTTGATGATTAAAGTTGTTAATCATGAATATCAAAGATGTTGTATGGACCTAAATTTTAAATCGTTTTTGTTGTAATTAAAAATTAAAACGATAAAATAATTGATACGTTAAATAAAAAAATTTGAGTTGTCTTAGATCATTTGGAAGTTTTTTTAACTCGGTCAAATTAAACGTTAAATATTTACTTATTTAAGTTCTTTAATATTTTTTAACTTTAATTAAACTGTTGGCTCATAAATAAATTTTTTTGTAATTTATTAAAGTTAATTAACACTAAAAGTAAAGTAGAGTCAATTACATAAATAGTCTTTGTGATTTGATCAACATAAATATTTTTTATTATAAATGTATGAACCAGTATAAATAAGTATATAGAAAAAATTTCTTGTTTATGAAACCTTTAAAAAATAATTTCTAAACATAAATGATTTTTTCGATTATAAATTTTGATTGGTTTACACTTTGATTATAGTATATTAAAATTAATTAAGACTAAAAATATCTAAATCATTTATGAACCAACATAAATAATTAAATAATTCTTTTCTATTTTTTATAGTTTATTAAATTTAAGTAACACTAAAAAATAATTTATTTAATTAAGAATAAAAAAGAGTTAAAAGATTAATTGTAGAAATGGTCCCTATAGTTTGCATCAAAGTAAGGGTAATTTGGTCATATTAGAAAAGTTAATAGGTTGAGGGACCAAAATTGCAAACAAACTATGAAAATAATGACCGTTTCTGCAAAATTGAAAGTTCAGGGACCAAATCCAAATTTTAGGACAAACCACAGGGACCATTTTTGTAATTAACTCTTTATTTAATTGAAGAAGTAAAGTTTGTTGTCTTTCATTATTATTTCTTAAAGGGTAAAATGGTCATTTTTTAAAAAATGACCGGTCAAAGGACGAAAACCATAACAAAGAGCCAACGATAGGTACTGAAATTGTAATTTCGACGTGAAAATGACTGAATCCATAATTTACATATAATCACAGGGACGAAATTTGTAATTTACCCTTAAAATTATTAACATTGTATTTTTCATGATAAATAGCATGAACTTTTATATTTTTGTGTCATTAATAGTATTAACTCTTGAATTCTTTTATCATTTATAACAACAAATTTTTTACTTTATTGCTATAAATGATATAAAATATAAAAAGTTAATGCTATTAATGATAAAAAAAAATAAATAATGTTGCTATAATTAAGAAAAAGTATAAAGTTAATATATATGTTGGTGTGTGTAATTTTAATTCCATTTTTTGGTTATATTCTTTCAATTCCTTTTATCACCACTGCCAAATTAAGTCGTTGATGTAATCGTTTTACTCTTCTATCACTCTCCAAATTTCTTTTCAAAAATTATAGATGCTGATATAGAAATGGTATTAGTCTAAAAAATACAACATAAAGTTAACAATCATTTGGAAGAAGTATTAAGGTGATGTTTGTTTACCTTTTAATGCAACCATTAAGAGGTCATTTAATCTTGAATGAGCATCTTAATGGTTTCATTAAAAAGTAAACAATCAATCTTTAAGTCATATTATTGCGTGTGATATCTATATTTGCATGCATGAGAATGCTTGTCATCTATTAAAACTCAAAATTCTAATAAGTCTTAATACTTCTTTCAAAACTTATATATTAAAACACCAAAACTCCAACCGAATTTAAAATAGAATCTAGATGGACCTTCAAACGTGGGAAAACCCAACACCAAAAAAGCAAAACATATATACAATTACAGATAGAGATGAGTTTACTACTCCCAATTCCCAAACTCTTGTTGCATCTATTCCCAAAAACTCAAGTAGCATCTATCAACCAAGAACATCTAAATAGCCAAAATCGATATTTTTTGCATCTATTCTTCAACCATGAAAGAAAATTGATTTAAACAGAGGAAAAGCCATAAGTTGTGTATTTTTTTAGGGTTTATTACGAAAAAAACCAACATATTTTCACGGTTTTTGCGTTTTCGCCCCTCAATGTTATTTTTTTTTAGTTTTGTGAAATTTGACTATTAGACCCCGGTTTTAATTATTAAACCGAGGTTTTAAAGACTGAAAAACCATGTTCTAATATTCATTTTTCACTAAACCAAAAAGAAAAAAATTAACTTCAGGACTTTTATGAAAAAAATAATATGAACGAAAAAAAACATAGAAAACGTGAAAACATGTTGATTTATTTGATAATAATTTTTTTTTATACTACAAACTAGACTGTGTATATAGACTTATTATTATTTTTTTTTTTTTGAACGGCTAGACTTGTTATTGATCACAAACAATGACCATCAGCCAATGAGAAGTTCATCACATGGGTCTGAAAAGAATCATTGCACAGAGTATCGAAATACTTTTAAATTGGATAACTTATTAAATTCTTTTACTTGCTGTCCATAAAAGGTTTATTATTCTAAGAAAAACTAATTTATAAAACAAACAGACTTATTGAATTCAATTATCAGACCTCAGTATCTTATCAGCACCACCTTTTATCAATCAGAAATGAAATCAGACATCAGACAATTTACTCCTTATGCAATCAAACAACATATTAATATACAAGTTTGAGTCTATATTGATACATAAATGGGTAAGGTTTATAACCCGTAAATCAAATTTAATTCTTAAATTTAAAATTTCAACATATTATATATACATACAATTATGTAATCTTCTACCCCAATGAAAGTTTCCCACATGGCCAACCATGGTTGGTTGGGTTTTCTTTTTTTTTTTTTTTAAATTTTGAACTTTTCCTTTTTTTTTAATTTTAATTTTGGTTTTTATTTTTAATTTTAAAATTTTCATATTCTTTTTATTTTTTTTATTTTGGTTTTTTTTTAATTTTAAAATTTTCATATATATATTTTTTAATTTTAAACTTTTTATAATACACCTTCATCTTTGTGTTATCTTTTATTTAACGCATTTATTTTAACAAATTTTTGTTTAGTCCTCTTTTAACATTTATTATTACAATATTTTATTACACATTTAAAAATATGATTTTAATTATACATATGTTTGAAGTTATCTTTTGAATTTATTATGTTATGTTTAATTGTATGAAAAAGACCTTATTAATTTAAATGAACGATACAAAATTTTAATGCAATTGTTTTATAATTAAAAAATGGAACTATTTAGTATTAAATTTTTTTTTTGTAAATATGATCATGTATAACATTGAACGTTCAAACAATTCAAACAAAGAGTGAAATTGGAAAGCTGATATTTCAAAAACCAATACAAATGATATTGTCTTATGATCGATTTTCTAGATTTTGCAATGCTAAAATTACAAACAATGTTTTATTAAATCGGATCGGAGTATAATTAACTAATTAAATATTTATAACCATAATATGGAATTTTAACATTGAATCGTTGTTGGTTTTCCAACCAAATAAAAAAAAAATTATAACAGTTGGGTTCAACCAACCACGTTTTTTGTTAATTTTAAATTTAGAATTTTCATAACACGCCATTGTCTTAGTGTTATCTTTTATTTAGCCATTTTATTTTAATAAATTTTCGTTTAGTACTCTTTTAACATTTATTATTCAACATTTTCTTACACACTTAAAATTGTGATTTTAATTGTACTTATGTTTGGAGTTGTCTTTTGAAACTACTATGTTTTATTTAATTGTATGGAAAGACTTTATTATTTAAATGCACGATACAAATTCTAATGCAATTGTTTTATAATTAAAATGTAACTATATAATATTTATATTTTTTTTATTAAATATGATCATGTATAACATTGTACATTACTATTATAATGTTGATAAACCCTAATCGATGTATTAGAGACATTACCGTTATAAACTTTTTTGATTTGATCGTAAAACCAACAAATAAAATTGACGATTAAATCTAATTAATGTCAAATTTTCATATTATGGTTATGAATATTTAATTAGTTAATTCTGGTTCCGGTCCGATTTAGTAAGACATTGTTGAAATTTTAGTATTGCAAAATCTAGAAAGTCAATCATAAGAACCAACTAACTGTATCGTTTCTCTTGCTTTTTGAAATATCAGATTTCCAATTTCACTTTTTGTTTGAATTGTTTGAAAAATATTTTTCATTATTTATTTTTGTAATCAATATTTTAACCCCGCAGCAACGCGCGGATGTCAATAACTCGTTTATCTTAAAAACCAAATAAATAAAGATAAAAAAACAAATATTGAATAATTAAAGAAATAGCACCTAAACTATGAAAATCTAATAATATAAAGAGTAATTTGCAGGTTCGATTAAGTAGTAAGTTTTACAGGTAAAGTCCTTTGTGTTTTATTAAATACATAAAATATAAAATTAAGGAGGTGATTTGTACAGAATAAATTTTTTTCATACACAACAATCTTATTATAAAGTGACAATTGTATCATTAAAAGTAACTTTTAAATATTTCCATGATAAAAATGTAAATAAAGGTAATATATTCATTTTATTTGTAATTGTTGTGTATGGTAAAATGTTGTTATTTATAAATCACCTCCTATAAAACTAAATAACAATATCAAGATTCAAGTAAAACCAGTATCATTGATTAAATTCAAGTATCAAGCAACAATAATATCATTGAATCAAAGTCATTCATGTAAACATCTAAAAACATTCAAATAGCTTTAACAATATTCAAATAAGAAACTAATTCAAATTTATAAGTTATAATCAAGTAACACAAATGCATTCAAGAAACATATAACCAACATGTCTTCAAGAATCAAGTAACAATTCAAGTTTATAAGTTATAATCAAGTTTATAAGGCTACGTTTATTAACTTCCAAATAACCAAAGTTTATTACTTTTATAGATATGTTATTGAAAAATAATAAATTTTATCAAAAAATTTGGGAATAATTCTCGTTATAAAAAATATGGGTAAGGGTATGGGTAGGGGTGGGTAGGTTGAGGGTGTGGTTAGGGGTGTTATTCGGGCGGGTTAATTGGGTATCGGGTTATTCGGTTCGGGTTATTCGGGTTTGAGTGTATGGGTTAGCTACCCGAACCCGAACCAAATAAGGGAACGGGTTAATCGGTTTCGGGTTAAATGTGTATCGGGTTATTCGGTTTGGGTTAAATGGGTTATTCGGTTTTGGTATAAAAAATGAAATCATCAACAAAGTAGTTTAAACGGGTTAAATGATTTGGGTAATTCGGTAAAACGGGTTAAATGATTTGAGTATCAAAAATGGGTATTACATACTTAGCATTCTATATATAAACAATACTAGTTATAATTATAAACAAATAAAAAAACGAAAAATATATATTAAACGGGTTATTCGGGTACCCGAATAAGCATGAATCCTACCCGATACCCGAACCGAATTACTTGTTCGGGTACCATTTAACCCGAATAAGGAACCCGAAAACCGAATAACCCAAACCATTTAACCCGATTAAGGTTCGGTTCGGGTGAGTTATTCGGGTTCGGTTATTTTACACACCCCTAGGTGTGGTGAGGTAAGATAGGTAGAGTAAGGTGATGGTAAGGTAAGATAGGTAGGGTAGGTTGAGAGGTAAGGGTCTGGAGGGATGAGATGGGGAGAGGAGAGGCGTGTATTTTTTTGTGTGATAAATGATGATAAAAACATATCAAAATCTGATTTTGATAAGACATGATAAGAGAATTTTGACTCTTATGTTTTATGCATATCAAACGCAGTTATTAGTATAGTCTTCTTACCGAATAAGAAGTTACCTCTTATTAAAGACTGATTAGTGCTAACAAACACCCCAAGTTTTTTAAAGATAAATATTAGTTAAATAATACACAATCATTCTAATTACTTTAATAATTTATCTGACGAACATTCGGATAATTTCCACATCATACAGCACACGGTAAGAACACGGAGTATGACCTGCACACGACCCATATTTTAGTAAATTGCAATTTTGGTTATAGTTTCACTTACACCCCTTTATTTTTGCTCTTACTGCAAATTGGTTCTTTTAACTTTTAGATAGTCTCGCTTCGACCTCTTAAGGAATAAAGCAATGACAACTGAATCAACCAAATGAGCAATTAGCCAATTAGTTAAACTCACTTGAACACGTATGTATATACGTCTCCAGTAATCTATGTATATTAATAAAAGAAAATATTTAGTCACACGTGTCGCTTTCTCACTTAATCAAAATTTCTTTTTTCCGGTCCAATTTTCATATATAATTCTCCTTAAGTAGTTATCCATTTATATTAAAATATTTCCATATATAATTCTCCTTAATTAATTATCTATTTATACTAAAAGAATAATAAAAAGATACAATTAAGTGCTACCCAATTTAACTTTTATAGATAAACATAATATTCTTTTTAAATAATTTTAATAACTTTCATATTTAACTCTTAATTTTAGCTAACTAAGACTATTTATACATTTAAAATTAAAAATAATGCAATCTTTGTAATAAAATATTTTATTAATTACCTAAATTGTGTTTTATGTAAAAATAAAATTTAAAATTGTAACTTCTATATAGAAATCTAAAAGTAAAAAGTTTTAAAAAGATAAGACAAGGTAAGTACTATTCATAGAAAAAAAAATTAATTACTGTTAGTAATTAAAATAACAATATTTTTTTTGTAGCAAAATAAACATTTTTATATGTAAATAATGTTTGTATAGATTTTTAATAAACATGTATTTATAAAACATCCACGTAAAACGTGGGTTAAAAACTAGCTTAGAATAAATTGGTATTCAAGGGCGAAACTCCTGAACATCGGGAATCTGGGGGCAACGCCCCGAGAAGCGGAATCCAAGAGGCAGAGCCCCTGACAAGGGTCGAGCTGTTAGGTCAACTTGGAATTTTTTTTATTTGAGTTAATATTACTTTAGAAAAATTGCATAGAAATTCAAATTTAGATTCAAAAACTCGGTTTTGACCCGACAGTTATTTTCCCGTTGAAATTAACTGTTGTGTCGGTTGGTAATTGTTGGTTGGCTGATTCCCGCCAATATTAGGAGGGTGGTTTCTCACTTAATTTTGGTCGCGAAAACATAGATACGCATTTCATAACTTCAAAAATCTTTGTTCTAGTTTAACAAAGTTTCATGAAAGGACCGTATATTTTTAAAACTAAATTTCCACCAATTACAAGCAATAGACCTCAAACGTACGGGATAATTTAAATTTTTTTCTAAAGTAATGCATCGATAAATAAAACAACCATCCGTCATAATAAATTATATCAATCAGAGTACGCTAAATAATTTTAAGTTTGCATGTCAATACATCTAGGGTTCTACCCGACCCTCAAAAAGGCAGTGCAAAAGAATGCTAGCGTCTCGGTCAACAAAATCTGATATCTCATACTTGAGCCTTATCCGTTATCTGCTCAGCCTGAAATAATAAGTCCCCACAACCGGGGTAAGCCGTCGCCCAGAGAGTAACAAGATTTAAAAGCATAAAAGTATATATGTAAATATGCATGAATAGAAATGAAGAATGAGTTCAATATTTCCTACGCGCCCCTCATCCGAGCTGACGCCGCACCCCTCATCCGAGCTGGTGCTGATTAAACCGTACAACCCCTCATCCGAGCTGGCGCCGGTTTAACAAAAAAAAAACACGGGGCTAACCGACCCGGCCTACACACAGTAGCGTCGGCGCCCAAATCCACATCATATAATACAAGTATGCATACAGAGAATTCACGCTTACACATAGGCATAGATTTCTAACAGAAAGGTAGGGTAAATATATCATGTGATCAACATAATCATGAAAATGATAATAACATGGTAGGGTGATACAAATGAAGCGAATATAACAAATATGCATAAACACATATAACTGATCATGCAGATAAATCTGTTACTCACAGTACTGCCAAAATTGGCTTTTAAAGCTCGGTCAAGATAAATATGGCCAACCGAAATATCTGAACTCACCACACCCGGCTACCAACCTGATAATAAAAGTACATCGCTTGATTGTAACTATTTAATTCGTCTAAAACTATAATCCTCTATTGGCCTAAAAGTCAAATGTTCGGAGGCTAAATCGATAAATATTTATTCATGTGACAAAATCTTTAAAATCAATTAAACTTTAAGCTTTAAGTTATTTAGCCTATGATTATATGTCTCCAATCTATTATGACCATTTAAATTGATTAACTTTAATTTATTGTTTGAATAATTACCCTTTTTAATTTAGTATAATATTTTCTTGTTAAGATGTTTATCCTAATATTAAAACGATGGTTTAACTTTAAAAAAAAAAAAAAAGAAACAGAAAGGTGCCCAACCCAAGTCGGTCATGGGCTTAAGCCCTACCCAAAACCGGGTTTGGGCTTAACCGGCCCACACACAAAAATACAAGCCCAACCCTCACATTCACATTATGCATCTGTTTGTTTGCTTGCTGGGAACGAAAACAGAGGGAGAAGAAGAAACGGACAGCACCGACCAAAGGCAGGTGAAGACCGGCCAGTGCCGGCCAACGTTGGGGACGGCGACGGCAGAGCCGTCCGACCTCCAGCCGCCTCTACACCACACACACCCACAATAAAATACATGATTTGTATAATATATTTATATTTATATATATTTTTTTTTTCAAATTTTAAATCTCCAAAATTCTTGGAACCAAATAATGATCTAAAAAACTTTAGTTTAAACTATTGAAACTCATTAAAAATCCATTCTTAACAATATTTGGTGTTTATTTTGAATATTTGAGGTTTATTAAATTCCTTTACAAAACTTAAAGAAAACTCCATTAATGGAGTTCCTTGAAGGTTAGAAAGATGAACAAGATTTTAATTGTTATAGCTTTGTTTTCAGATTCTAAATCATTATAAACTCATATCAACTTTTAAACATATCATAGTTCAAGGTGACGGGAAGATGGTTTCAAAGTCATACCTAAAAATGAAGATGAGAAACTTGAAGATGAAGATGAAGAGGGAGACGGTGGCTCTAGCTTCAAACTTGACTAAAAGAAAAAAAACTCTAAAGCTTATCACATGATTATTATGAATTAAGATTTTGTTTGGGTCTTCAAAACAAACAAGGGTTGGCTATAAAAGTGTGAAAAAATGAGTGAGTCAAAAAGGAAAAAATGGTTTTTGCAGAACGTGTAGTTTCCAAAATGGTGATATATCACCATCATAAAGTCAACTAATGCATAACAATTAATATAAAAAAAAATGCAGAATTTGTCAATGTATTTTAATCTTTTGATTTTCAACAAAAGTTAACTTTCAATTTGGTATAATTTTTAAAGTACCATCTCATCGATAATAGATTGTTTTCATATTACAAGAATTAAATTCGTATTATCAAAAACATAATTCGTCAATTCTTGTATTCAAATATTTTGCATAAAAATACGGACGTTACATTTCATCCGATTGAATTTTCGATTGTATCGTCGAAATATTTCAATCTGAAAGTGATCAATCATGACTCTCTGTTTTTTCAAACAATTGAAATTCCCCAAAATTTCTAACATTTTTATAATACAAATAGAAAATATATAATGATAAATTCATATTCGTAAGTTTATTAAATTGAAATGTGTACATACGTTATAAGATATGTTTCTTCAATTATGAGAAACCCCTTTATAAAGTACACATATGTGCATGACAAACTAAGTATCGACCTAATGTACGTATTTATGCATGTTTAAATTCATTGGAACATATATGTATACATGTTTTTTAGTTGTCGTATCAAGGGCAATACTAAAACCGGCCAAGCAAATATCGTTGTTATTAAATCACAACTTGTTAGCTAACCGTTCAATTAAATTACCAGCTAAGAATAATCAAATGAGTCTGTATACTTATAAAAGCCACACAAACTCGATCCTACATCGCTTTATTAATAAAAATATTTTTGTCATCCTAATACAATGATTATTTGTAAAACAAAATAAGACCTTAATTTGTGCTCACTTAATTTAAAAAGTTAATTTAAAGAGAAATCCTTTGTAGCTTGTTATATATTTTATAAATAAAAAATTAGTTCAATTTTAAAAACTTGTACTGAGATACAAATTACAATGCATTCAATCACCAAAACAGAATCCAACTAAAATGAAAGAACATAAACTACACACTGCTTAAACAAATAAATTTATGTTAGAACTAAAAGTAATAATAAATAAAAAAATGATATCGGCTTAAACAAATAAATTGTGAATTGATGATGGGCACTGATTTATGCATAAAGATTTTCATTATGTGAACATAAATTTAAAGAAAATGTTATATATAAAATTTATACAATATATAGAAAACCACTTGGAGTTTCTGGACCATTGGATGGAAAGAAATCAATGGTCCAGATTAATGACAACTCATAATTATTTATGAAATGTCTCTTATACCCTTAATTAAAATCAATAATTATACTTATGTCAATTTTTTAAGTTCATTTTCCAAATTTACTACCTTAAATTTAATTACATTAAATTTTGATTTTAATTATATCATTAATGAATTAAATTAATATTTACCTAAAATAAATATGTGTCATTATTATCATTAATGATCGTAGTTAAATTCAAATGTGAACATTTGGATTTAAATGTAGAAGTGTAGTAAATAAAGTTAAAATTTTTTGTTAATCATTTTGCTATCAAGATTTAAAATTTAATTGATAAAACTTCAATTGTTAATATGATAAATTTTGATTGTTGATTTTCAGATATTTCATTTTTATATTTTATCATTTTCAAAATATATACACATTCACATAATTGAAGTTTTTTGTTTCTTACATTGGTATTTCATATTTGAAGTTAATAAAAATTAAAAGAAACATTTTTTGCAAACACATATTATCTGTTTTTAATAATACAATATAATAATATTTTTTATTTAATATCAAACAACTAAATATTTTTTTCATTAATTAATTAGTAATAAATTAGATTTTTAGTTGTGGAAGTTATTATTATTAAGTATAATTAAGGAAAACATCAAATGTCACGTGTCACCTCTACGTTCACCAAAAAGATAATTACAACTTATAAAAAATAAAAGATAAATACAATTTTATATTTTTAAAAAAGATAAATATACTCTATTTTTAATCTGCAAATAATAAAAAATAAACACAATTATTATTTTTGTATGTTTTTATTTTTACTTATATACATTTTATATAAATAAATTTAATTAAAAATATCCACGTAATACGTGAGTTATAAACTAGTATAATAAAAAAATTGTCGTGGTAAGAGGAATTGAGGAGATTATTGGGGATGGAACACAAGTCACGTTTGGGCGTATAATGAGTGGGAGCAGTGGGCAGTGGTTGGCACTTGGCCACATGATATGCTTACTTTTTCAAGTTCCATTTCTTGTCTCCTTCTTTATGTCCATGTCCATAGTCACAATTCACTAACTCAAAATTTTTCCTTTTTATTATAAAATTACAAATTTCATAAAACAATGTATTTATTTTTTTAAGTTTTGAATATACATTAGATATATCTAAATCATTAATTATTATATTTAAAAGATTAAAATTCCTATAATTATCAATTATTAATTAACGACCCTTATGTCATATGATAGTCATTAAATGAAAATTATTAATTGTTTTAGGTAATGTTTGGTGCTGTGAAATTTAAGGAAGAATGGAATAGATCATTACAATGACATGAAAAATCACGTTTGTTTATGGTATGATAATGAATACATATTTATATCAATTGTTTTCCTGTAAATTTATTAACTTGTGAGAACTTTGAAAACTCAATTAATATTCATATGTGGTAATAGAGAAACTTATGGATTATAATCCCCATTTATATAACATGATTTTCTAAACTTACACTAAATCCTTATTAGTATATTTTATCATAATCATTTATCAGATAACTAGGTCAAATAATCATGTAACTTAAAAAATGTTTAAAAACATATACGTACAAAATGATTGTAAGCAATTAAATTTTTATCAAATTGTTTATTAGATTAGAATGGTTTTTATTTGATTCGTGTGTGTGTGTATAAGATTTAGAAAAATATGAGGAAATGATGTGTGGTAGAAGGAGGTCTTAACATATAACCGATCTAACGAGCTAATGACATATGACAATTTAATTACTCATTTACTAATATTTATAGAACTGGTCCCTGCAGTTCATTTATTACAATTTTGGTCCATACTTTTACCGTTTCGTTTTAGTTTTACTGTCTCTTTCATCAAAAATAATAGACACTTCGTTAAACTTTTTCAAAAGATCATTTTACTCCTTTTTGAATAACACCTTTAGTCCCTCAAAGCTTTTAGATGATTTTATTACTTTCCTTATTAAAACTTAAAAAGAAAAATCACAATTAAAATGTTAACTTATTAAAAACAAACAAAATAAAAACCGAAAACAACCTAGGTTGTCAAATGTCAACAAAAGCAATATGCTCTCCACAACCTCTCGTCATCGCTTCTTTAACCTTTCATTTTACATCTCCGGTCAACAACAAAAGCATCCAGACGACGACTATGTATCGTAACCGCATTATGATCACGAAAGCCGCTTCCACCTCCACCTCACTCACTCTCCAGTCAATCTCTTTCTATAAAAGATTTGTCTATCTCTCTCGTTGCCTGCAACTTGAACTAATCCCAACTGGTTGCTTAGTGACGACTGTCATTGCCACCGCTGACCACCACCTGTCTCCAACCTCTATTCTCGTTGACAACAACCCATGACTAAACCCGCAAATCGTAGATGTCCTCGCCCGAAAACCTAAATCACGATCTAGACTCTCTTCGAGTTTCTTCTTTCTCACTCTAACGAATTTTTAGATCACCATATGAGCATAAAGCAAAGCAGATTTGAATCAAAAGCAAGAATAAAAGAAAACCCGGATCTGAAACCAAAGAAAACAGGTTTGGTACCATTCGTAGATCTCCATGTGGTTATTCTTGCATAGCATCGTGAGTTGATTTATAAAATTATCTTTTTGTGTTTGATTTTATTTTCAGCGTTCAACTTAATCTGCAAATCATTCAAAATCGAGTTTATTTTTTGCTAGAACAAGTAAATCTATTCAGAAATTTTATTTTGTCTTTTCCTTCCATGTTTTTTGGATGTTTTTAACAAATTTAGAAAATGATTCAATGATAAGTGTTATCGATCAAGTTATTGACTTTGGTTAGAATACATACATGTCTCATAGTTTTGTTGGATTAAACATAATCATTTGATTTTTTGTTTTTAAATCTTTAAGTTTGATTTTGTCCAACCTAATCAATGTATGATTTGGGCTTGAGATTGGAACTGGGTTTGACTTTTGAATTTTGGTTTAGATATGTTAAAATTTGATTTTTTTCAGGTTGAATTTTGAGTATGACATTATTACATTAAATCTAGATTTTATTGTATGTCTTTGATTTGTGTAAATGAGTTGGGTGGGTGTGTTTTTGTTTTGGCGACAATGTAGATGGTGGTGACATTCGTGGCGGAGGCTATGGTAGCTGCAAATTAGAAAAATTAAATTATATGTAATAATAATAATTAAAAATTGATATAATTTTGTGAAAAAAATTATACGCCTTGGAGGATATAAAAGGTCAACAAATAATTTGCCACGTAATCAATTGCTACAACTCGTCAAAGGTAAAATGGTTTTTTAAAAAAGTTTAACGGAATGTTTGTTAACTTTAACGAAGAAGATCAAAACGAAACAATGAAAATAGGAACCAAAATTGTAATAAATGAAATGTAAGGATCAGTTTTATGATTTTGTACATAACTACATGGATCATTCTTGTAATTTACTCTATAATCAACAATGAGATCTACCTAGATTAAAACCGAAAGCAGAGCATTTTCCACCAAATATTCATGTATGTTTTATTTTCATAGAAATATTTATTATGATGATAATTATAAGGTGACTCGATAAAGAAGAAAATTTAAACTGAAAAAAAAAATACGCATGTTGCTTTAAAATATTGTTAAACGTTTAAATAGTTAATTTATAGATTGCAATAATTAAATATTTATGCATAACAATTTACCAAACTTTATGCATAACAAATTAATAAGAAAATTGAGACACATCATAACAAAAAAAAATAAAAAAAAGAAAGAAAGAAAACAGATGGAATCATATAATAGAGTTAGAATTTGAGTTTTACTTTTTTCTTTTTGTAACTTAAAATGTAAAGTCAAAATCGTATTTATTAGATTTATAGTTATTATTCATCTTTTAAATGTTCCAATACTTAAATATAATTTAATTAATATTTGAATGGTTTCCTGTGTATTTGAAATCGATAAACAAGTTACAGTCAAGTCCTAGTAACTCCGAGGTTCTTTTTATCATGTCGACAGCTTCCTAGGGATGGGAAAGAATCTGAACAATGAGACGAAATGTTTGATATCTTGAAAGTGGTTATTCTGTCGGAGCAAGGTGATCAAAAGCATTGGAGTTTAGATGGTTCGAGAGAGTTTTCAGTTGCGTCTACTTGATCACATATCGATGGTCATACACTTGATATTGGCACTCATCACACCAAGTCGAATAATTTGGTACTGATTAAAGTAAACGTTCTTGTGTGGCGGATTGCTTTAAATATAAATTCCGTCTCGAGTGAACTTTGATGATAGGGGTATTGATCTTCTTTAGGTTATGTGCCCAATAGGCCGATATGTGATTCATTTAATTTCCATAGTCAATGGATCATCTATTCTTTTCTTGTCTGATGGCAATTAACATATGATGTTTTGTTTCCTCTTAGTAGGTGATCAGATTCCCCGATTATCATCTAACCAAGGTTGGGTGAGTTTGATCGATTCTATGAAGTTTATTTTGTTGCAGCTTAGATGTTTTGATGTGGTAGTGTTTACTTGTTAGTGGGTTATGTGGATTTTCATAATGAAGTGGTATTTAACAATGTGAAACCATAAAAGTCAGAATGACTGATAATTACAACAACCTTAACCGCACAAGCGTGGGCTGTCCTGACCTATATTCACTAGGGGGATGAAAGTAGTGTTACTTTTCAAACTTTTTTTACACTTTTTTATCATAAAAGTAAATCCATCAAACGGTCAAACCTAGTTGGGTTGTATTGTTACAAAACCCATGAATTGTTATCGTCATATAGTTTCTTCTTACGTCTTGCTAATTTTTTAAAATAAAATTATGTCATTCCAAAAACCAAAAATTATTAGTTACAAAAATAAGAAAAATATGCTACCATAAAATAACAAATTAGTTGCATTAAATGACAAAAATTCAAGAATAATCATCTTTATGAAAGGAACACAAATTTAAATTACGAATATGACCATTTTGATTGATTTTCATTTTTCATAAAAAAAAAAAGATATTTCATATAAAAAAACAAATAATGGTTCGTCAAGAAAAGATAGCGGTGCACGGAATGACCATATTTCATTATTTCGCTATCATACTTGACTATTCAAAATTTAAAATGTATATTTTCATAAACGTGCACAGTTGTTAATATTAATTGGGATGTGCATAAAAAATTGAAAACCAAAAGTATCCACGAAATCAAAACTGAAAAATAAGAAAACCAAAATAAATGGTCATGTTTCATTGTTTTGGGCTATAGCTAAAACCGAATCAGTAAACCAAACCAAATTGGTAATATTAAAATTATGTTTGTTTTATTATTATATAATAATTATATTTTTACTTTTAATGAAGTTTGATTTCAATTTAACTGGTTTCTTTGGGTTCAACCGAGGAAACCGAAAATCAAACCAATTCGTATCTAATTAAAACCAAACCAACCGAACCAAATTTAAATTTTGATTTTTAAACCAAACCGATTATGAAACTAAGTTTTTGGATTGATTTATGATTTAAACCGATAGGGGACCAAACCAAACCGAATTACTGAATATATATGTTTGAAATTTTAGAAATAAATTTTTTTGACATAAAACGTTTTATGTATGTTTAACTTGATATTTTTAGGATTACATATTTAATATTGGACTATTTGAGATACTTGAAAGTTTTGTGTTTGTTGTTTGATCTTTGATTATCTATAGATTGTTTTGGATATTGAATATTTGGTTCATAAACAAAACCGAATTGGAATTTGGTTTATGGTTTTGTTTATGTAGCTTTAAATTTGGTTTGGTTTGGTTTGATTTTATCCAAAAAAAATTTCAAACCGAGATCACCAACAAACTCGTAAATCTACCTGTTGATAGATATGTTAGTCGGTCATATTCTTGATTAAATCATTAGTAGAGTTATATAACAGTATGTTTTAGTTGTTTATGGAAGTTTCTTTATATTATAGCTATATAATTTTGGGTGAATTACAATTTTCGTCCCTGTGGTTATACATAAATTATGGTTATCGTCCTTTTAATGATTAAATTACGATTATAGTACTTATAGTTGACAATTTATTATGCCTTTGGTCCATTTGTCCAATATTTTTTTTAAAATGACGATTTTGCCCTTTTATTTTTATTTCAGTTTTGGTCCTTGATCAAATTATTTCTTTTATTTCATTTTATTATAAATTACAATTTTCGTTCCTGTGGTTATACATAAATTATGGTTATCGTCATTTTAATAATTAAATTACGATTATAGTATTTATAGTTGACAATTTATTATGCCTTTGGTCCCTTTGTCCAATATCTTTTTTAAATGACGATTTTGTCATTTTATTTTTATTTCAGTTTTGGTACTTGATCAAATTATTTCTTTTATTTCATAGATTTTTATTCTTTTACTATTTATTTAATATATTTTTTATTTTTTATTATATTATCTAGTTATTACCATCAAAATTCAATTGAAATAAAAGGTTATTCAATATGTGTTATTTATTTATTTATTTGATATTATTATTAATAGTATTAATATTATTATTTTGTTATGATTTAAGTATTTACATGACTAAGTAGTAATCAATGAAAATAACTTGTATATGACTTAATTTAATGTGTTGTATTTTTGTTAATTATTGTTATAAATACTATTATTATCATTCATACATATTGATTTTAGATATACGTTGAACTATTTATATATTTATTTTTCTAAATGTATATTACTTTTCATTTATAAAAATTGAAACTAGTAATGCATTTAATTTATTTATCTATTGTCTTTATTATATGTTACATTCATATAAATACGTATATATTTAATAATTTTTTATTCAAATTAATTTAATTATTTTTTTTATCTTAACCAAATATATAATTTTACGTGTTTTCTATTCTAATTTAGTTATACCATAAAGTTAATGGTCAGATAAACCTCATACATATAACCCATAATTGTTGTAATTATAACTTAATGAAATATATAATTATTTCATAAAGTTAAAAAATTAAATTAATTTATACATATAAATATGTAAAGTTTACACATCTTGTTGATTTTAAACTATTTTTTGTTTAACAAATAGTAAATATATTAAATAAATAGTAAAAAATAAAAAAGCTATTAATAAATTAAATAAAAAGAAATAATTTGATCAAGAACCAAAACTGAAATAATAACGAAAGGGCAAAATCGTCATTTTAAAAAAAATATTGGACAAAGGACCAAAGACATAATAAATTGCCAACTATAGGTACTGTAATCGTAATTTAATCATTAAAAGGATGATAACCATACTTTGTGTATAACCACAGTGACGAAAATTGTAATTTACCCTATAATTTTTTTTTTAGAGAAGCTGAATGTATAAGCACCTATGGGCAATGACCACACAATGCCACCAAAAGGGGACTTACCAAATGATATTAATTCTTGCATGTTATTTAAAAGTCCATAAAAACATCAACATTTAATAGTTGGTATTTTTCGATTTTAAACAAAAAAAAGGTTAACCAAGCAAAAAGCGTTACAAAATAGGAAACAAAAAAATTGTGGGTCAAAATAAAAAATCGAGACTGCAAACTCAATACTAAATGGATTGGCTATACAAAAATAGACATTTTTGGCTTGTTTTGGT
Source organism: Centrapalus pauciflorus (assembly GCA_020465985.1). Lineage (NCBI taxonomy): Eukaryota > Viridiplantae > Streptophyta > Magnoliopsida > Asterales > Asteraceae > Centrapalus > Centrapalus pauciflorus. The sequence continues at coordinate 196,677 of JAANYP010003090.1, forward strand.
TTAAGCCAAAAACCAACCTAAGCTGACTCATACTCATCCATTGGTAATAAACTTGAAAAAGACTGAAAACTAATACAATAAACTGTAAATTTTAACATGAAAAAATTACTATTCAAACGTAATAATAACTAATCGTTCAGAGAATAAGATAGAGTTCTTGTTACAGTGATGGTTTTCATTTATATGGAATTTTAAAAGATCATAATAACACGAACTCGAATATACTAGGGGGGGTGTTTGTTTACTTCTTAATGAAATCATTAAGAAGTCATTCAAAGATAAAATGACCTCTTAATAATTTCATTAAGAGGTAAACAAACAAGATCTAAGTGTTGTAAAATTGGTTGAGTTTTGAAATGCAGAGGAAAGTAATTAGAAGGCAAGATGCTCTTAGCCCCATACAGACACATGTATTTCCTCCTTATACATATGACTTTTCAGTTGCGTATAAATTTAATTTTTTATTTTTTTTATTACATAATTTCAACTTGTAATGGAGTAACATAGAAATATAGAATCGATACATTTTGGTTTCAACTTCTAATTCAGTGTTTATATAAGAAATAGAAGAAACAATCTTATTGATCAAATTTCAGTATTCAGCTCATCACTTATCAATAATAACAAGCGCATCAGTTTTCGATCACTTATTGAACATCACCTAATACATCATGTCATGTTCAACAGAGAAGACTTGTAAGGTTTCCGGTGGTTTCACAGACACGAGTTAGACTGTGATAGCTCTAAAGTATCAAAGCCTTAAGAGGTGTTTGTTACACGGAATTCGAAAGAATTAGTGTGGTTGATGATGAGTGGTCAATATGGTTTTTAGTATTTATTAAGAATATAGGTTGGAATCTGTATCATGTATGAGTTGGTAGGAATGTCAAATTCTTATAAACAAATAATTTGATGGTAAATAAATGAAACGTGACTCTTTATTTTTGTTATAAAATGTTTCAAACAAACTAAATTTAAATTCTAATTTTTTCGAACTTCATTCTGCGAACTAAACACCCTTACGGATATAGGGAATGTTGTGGATTTCGAATAACTTATGCAAGCTTTTAAGATTTAGAATGTGCAGTGATGCAAGAACATGATTCAAAAGTAACAAGAGTCATGCTAGCTTTGGTGTACAAAAAGACTAAAACCATACCGATAAATTTTTATTGATATCTTATTGAATGAACCTAACTAGAAGAAATATATATTTATTAGGGGTGACAATTTTAACCTAACGGGCCAAATTGACGGAACGATTAAATTGACCCTTAGTAAAAAAAACTAAACTACACCATAACTTTTTTAAAAAAATGAAAATTTATAAAACAGCGCATTAATCATGATATTTTTAAACGGGTTTGAAGCCAGCTCGGCTCGTATACCCACCCGACCCGACCCTCAAAGTAATCATATTGACAAAAGATTCTTGAATCCAATATTACACTGTATGTTATCGAATGAATTATAAAAAAGAATCAACAAACGGACAAGTAGAACAAAGATTCACCTATATGGTTATTGGTTCCTAATCGCAATGGCAAATCCACAAATTGGTAATATTGCTTACTCACTCACCTATGCCGAGCCAACTCAACCGGTCGAACTCAACTCGACGTGGAGGTGTTACTGCACCTTCATATCCATACCAGTTTTATGACAACCATCATCATCTATTCATCTACAACACCGCCATGATCCTTTGGTTCACAACTAGACTCGGGTCTGGTGACATGGTTGTCATCACCAATCTCTGCGTCCCCACATTCAGAAGACGAGCTAGCATCCATGTCCTTCTCTGGCGAGTCCAGTTGCACACACTCGGCTACTGAGTCAGATGGTGAGTTGTTATCTGAGTCATGGCTCCTATTCGATGGGGTCAGGTCTCCCTTCCTCACTACGTTAAACACAATGCCATTATGAACCCTCTCTGGTTGGAGAAGATCGCCTGCAGCAACCGTAATGCTGCTGCTGCTGCTATGAAGTCTGCCATTGCCATCTCTTTGATCGCCTTCCGTATCCGAGTTTCTGTCGGGTGGTATCACTCGTAAGTTCTGATAGTATGCCACATTGTTGTTGTTGTTGTTCTGGTAAACCATAATCGCCTTGTTCATTTTCGTGTCTGAATCCAAGTTTTGAACGAATTCGACAAACTGATCAGCTGAAGTGGTTCTCATCAAAGGCCCACCAGATCTCGTCCATGAATTTAGCTCCGCGGTCTCAGACTCACTATCACTTCCATCGTGTATGTTGCGGTGGTGCCGCCAGTTCCGCCCACCATGGTGGAGAGAAGAAGCGACATCTGCAAGGTCTTCTTCGAGAGACCCGGTCGAGTTCTCTCGTGCTATACAGTTCCATGAGGGGATTCGTTTAGACGCATTGAACCGGACTGTGTTTGATGCACCATGAGAAGCTGCAGCTGCTCTTTCCGCACTTCTTTTCAGTCTGCGCATGTGATTCAGAATTGCAACACATTCATCAAGAGCAAGCTCGATCCCACAATTGGCTTTTATGGCCGAGAGCTTCTCCCAGGTACATCTCCGGCCTTGGTTAGCAGCTTTCTGAAGCTCCAAATGAGATGGATTCTGAATGATTTTCGAGTACTGATAATAGAAGATTAAAAACCGAGTTACTTGACAGTTGACACATTCATAGAAGAAAAAAAATTGAAACACAAATCAGACTTAAATTTCTAAAAACAGATTATTGTTCTATCAAATAAGCACCTGAGCTAAAGTTGCAGGCATAACGACTGTGACATCACCCTCCCAATCTTGAGCAAATAGCTTTGCAAGTCCTCCTAAAGGGAAACCAAGTTCCAATACCTGATTGCATCGGTGTTTCACCTCCATCTCAACAAGATGCGCAAGCTGCAGGAAAACCGAAATAAATATTATGTAGCTGGAAACTGCTATAGACTTGAGTTAATAGCTCGAAACTTAAAGGCTACCTCAATCGTTTATTTACCAATTTCGCAAATAGAAAATCATACCTTTGCAGCAAAGTTGCCTCCATAAGCTCGGATAAATTCTTTCATACGGAGTAAAGGTGCAATATGGGGATTTGCTTGACTCACAATGAAATGATTTACGTTGAAGAGCTCTTTCAATTGGATCATTGGTAAATCAATCTCTAAGCTACCGTCCCTCCAGCGCCTAACAGAAGTGCCTCTAGCTTCTTCAGGTCCCCAATGAAATGGTGGGTGATACGGAACAATTTCTCCACCTCTATCCTTTGCCATTAGCTCTTGAGCTTCAAAAAGACCCGGGAAAGCACAAGAAGCGGTCACTGCACTCCAGATAACCACGTTAGGTGAGGTCAAGTAGTTGAGACATCTTGGAGGTTCATGTTTTCTTGGCGAGCATACCGTGATCCCAAGAACACGACCAGTCATATCGTAAGCTTCTTGGAATGTAAGATTATTTGTAAGGTTTCTTAACAAAACCTGTAAGTGCCTAATGTCATGAAGTGCTCCTTGTGTCATAACCCTCTTAAAAACATTAAAAATTCCACCCATTTGATCAAAGAACTGCAACGAATGCCATGAATCCTCAAAGAAACTTTGAAGTTCAGGCCATGATTTTGTAGCTACAACAGCACACATTATTGATCCAACACTAGACCCAGCAATTATTCGAGGCATAAGCTTATGCTCTACCAACGTTTTCACCACGCCCACATGAAAAGCTCCAAGAGACGCACCCCCACTTAATAGCAAGGCCGTCCTACCAAAAGCATGTCGTGTCTCATGCATAAATGCAAGCTTCTCCTCCAAAAGCAACTCGTCAGAATCAGAATCACAAACCATCCGCAACTGCATCGAGACCTCATCAATGTATTCTTTTATGAGCTTCGGCACCTGATGTCTACCCTTATGAAGCTCTGGATTGCACATATTACCAAGATTCCTTATCAAGTCGGCTCGCATACAAAAAATAATATCTCTAAGTGAACACTCTTGACGACGATGCCTAAGCTCCTGAAGTTTATTCCTCACAAGCTCTTCATCATAAAGATCGCGCTCATTCAATTTAGGCGTTTCTTTATCCAACATCTTAGCAGCATGAGCCCATTCCTCATACGTTAACGCCCCTCTCATCATATTCCTCCAAAACTTCCTCCGATACGCCATTTCAGCCCTTATTTTCACATTCGTGTAACGTTTCAACAAGAATGCCAATAGGGTCACCAATACTAATATCCCTTGAGGGTTGCGTGGATGAAACCATGAGATAACAGGCGTAGCTATATCCGATACGTAAGTCCTTATTCTATGAAAGTAATAAACCAACACATGAACGATTTGATGCCTCAAATGTGTCATTGACTTGCAGAACAAAACCCTGAAAGCAATTGTCCTCCCGACCATGGTTGATGGCCCAATCGAAAACGGATCAACGGTTGCATCATTACTAATATCCATTTGCTTCACAACAATTTTGATTCAAAGATTGTTCTATTAAAAGAACCTAGGTTCAGGTAATGATCACCAATAATATATCCCACTAAAATTAACCCTAATTCAGTATTATTTTCAAATCAAACTTTGTTATAATTGACTAAAATCACACACATACAACAACAAGATTGAGCGTATTCTACAAACTAAGATTGAACAGGAACACGAATCGCGAATATCTGACCTAAAACAATAGCAGTTTCCTTAAAATTGAGCTCATGGAAGTACACAAATCCGCCGATATTCCAAAGAATGAAGCTGTAAATTAAAGTGAAATCAAATTACAACGAAACTAACCGTGAACAACTACTGACGAAATCTGCCGAACTAAGAAGCGATCCGCCCTAAACTAGAGAAGAAAAAGGAACACCATTAAAATGAAAAACTATCAGGAAGAGTGTGATAAAGAATTGAATTGGGATTAAAAATTGAAATAAAAAAAGAAGGTATGGGATCGGACAGAAGATGATGATCAAGATATACGATAAGGTGCAGGTCATTCAAATGTGTACGCATGCATTATTTTATATACATTGCGAGTGGAGATGCATTATTCAAAACAAATTTATTCAAAGTTGCGGATAAGAGGAGAAAAGGTATGCATCATCGGTGACTGTGCAAAAGATGATGAAGGAACTGGATGCTTATTTCTAAATTGGATGCATTCGAATGTGTCTTGATCAAAATTAGGGCAAAATTGGGGATTGTATTTTTGAAAAAATTGGGAGATTTTGGAAATGGTTTGGTTTTATTACTGTTTATTAATTATTAACTATATATGTAATATATGGTAGTCAAAGTATTTAAATTTCAAAAATAATAAATTATTAAAATAGACAGACATGGGAAATGGGGTGTGGTGCGGTGAAAAAAGGGATATAATTTCATATCAGGGGTGTTATATGTGGACCAAATACCGGAACCGAACCGGTACCGGTCCCGAATAGGACCGATTGTAAAGTAATGGTTTCGGTCCTTGGTTTTAGATTTTAGCCAAATTCGGGTTCGGTCCGGTCCAGCCCGAGAACACCCCTAACCTTCAAAGTGGAGTTAGTTTTTGAGTTTTTATACACCAAATATGTAACATCCTCGGATTTAATTTATTGTATTTGAAGATTATTAAGTTTGAATTTTGTATTAAGTTAAATTATTGATAATGATCATTTATTTGAATTTATGGAAGTTGGTTGCATATTATGGAAATTTAGAATTTTTATTTATTAAGTGAAAATAATTATTAAGAATGATCATTAAAATGTTATTGATGAAAATCAGTATTTAGATAAACTAGTTGAGTTGAGGGACTAAAGGTGTTAAAATTTGAAAGTATGAAATAAAAGACCAAAGGTCTTTCATTTTCAACCAACTCTCTCTCTCTCTAAAAACTCATCTCTCGGCTCTCTCTCTCTCTACGAATTCAAGAACATCAAAACTCGGATTTGAAGGCTGAAAATCTGAAACAAGATTGTTAGGAAGGAATTATAACATCTGCAATCACCGAATTAAGGTAAATATCTCTTTAAAATTCGATTTGTGGGAATATTTGGTTCGGTTTTTATATGAACCGAAAATTTGATTTGGAGATTCAATCATGGATGCATGTATGATTTTATTGTGGATTAGTTTAAATCGAGTATTTATGATGCTATGTACAAAATTTCAGCCCCTGATTCGAACTGAAAGTATGGAATTGAGCATTTAGTGTGTGTTTTAGTGTGTGTTCGAAAATAAAGAAAAAAAACGGTTATAAAGGGTGTGATTTGGTGCATGAAAGAGGTTAATGTTAGTGTTAAAGTGGTTGAAATTAAGTGTATTTTAGTTGGTATAATTTATTTCATGTATTGAATTAGTACCAAAAAGGACTTGGATTAAAATCTGGAAATAATAAAACTGCACAAGTTTGAACATCTGAAGGTCCGAATTCGGATCCTTGATGAACTCGGATCTGGTCCGAATTCGGATGAGGCCCGGATTTCAGGAAAGTTAATATATCAAAAATAGTCTAAGTGTTTGAATTTCGGATGTGGTCCGAATTCGGTTGGGGACCGAATTCGGATATGGTCCGAACTTAGCTTGGGTCCGAAATTAAAAGGGACCGAATTTGGATTTATGTGGGATCCGAATTGGGATCCATGTGGGATCCGAACTGGGGTCCGAATTCGGGTGGGGTCCGAATTCGGACATGGATCCGAAACTGGGATCAAAAATGGTAAAAACTTATAAAATTAAGTTTTATGGAATTAAACAAGATATTAACACAATGTGTTGTTACAAATGACTTACAGGTCCCTTGTGGTGTTGTTTAACCCACAGTGGGGTACTTGGTTGATCCGGTTGAAATCCCGAGGAGAAATAAAATTTGATTAAAGATAAAAACGCACCCACTGTGAGTACCTTTGATTTTAACATTGCTGCATCTGCATTATGTTTGCATTGCCTGCTGAGGCATGTTGTTTCATGTTCGTTTGGCATTCTACTAACATGCGTTTATGTTGATGCACATTCATATTTGTTGCATGTCCGTTCATTTGTTGTGCATCTTTTCGATGGACCTGCGTGGTCGCATCTGTACTCTGATGTTACTGTGCTATATGACCAAGAGTTTGACACCTCTGTGGTCAGGATAGACAGTAGGTCATCCCCGATGTAATGTCTGCCTCAGATGGTTGGTTGTTCTTATGCCGAGTGTCAGCTCGAAGGAGCTGCGGCTCAGGTTTGCGTACTTGGAGTACGTGTGGGGTATACGGTATGTGTTACCGCGGTTACCCTGGGTGGCATCATAATGATTTGTAGAATGTGTTAAATCAACTGGTATTCACTAAGCTTTAGCTTACCCTTTCAGTTGTTATATTTTTACAGGAAAAGGGAAATCCGCTGCGGGACCATCTAGCTAGGAAATCTATTGAAGTGATTGAAGATTTCTACCGTTTTCTTTGGTATTTGGATTATGGAATTATTGTTGTAATAAATTTGGGATAATGTAAAATGTTTGAGTATGTAGACTTAGACATGTAACTTTGTAGCACCGTAGGGTGTTAGATTCAGTTGTAATACTTTAAATTTATGTACTTTAATGCTTCCGCGCTATTATTAAGCTATCAGATCATTATGTTATGTGTTTGTTGGTGATAAATCCTGGGTGAATGGTAATTGGTGGTTAATGTGGCAAGGGTGTCACAGCGTATGGTATCAGAGCAGTAGTTTGAGATTCAAGTGTCCGTGAGGTCTTGGTCTCAAACATTAAGTGTTGACATGTAGTGATACTAAGTAATGATCTGAACTAAGATAGGTTACGATCTAGTAATCATAAGAATATTGACTATCATACGGGACAATTGGGTGGTGTCTATAAATAAATGACATGTTACTAAATAAGTTATATGTTTCATATTTCAGAACATGTCTGGAGGAGGAATGACACCAGAAGAGACGAGAGAAATGATGCTAGCCATGATGGCTGAGCAAAACCGAATGATACAAGACCAGTTTCGGGCTCGAGATGAGGCCGAAGCTAAGCGAAGGGAAGACAAAAGGAAGAATAAGGAAAGAGAGGGAAACGATGACGAGCAAGGTGACAACACTGGGTCATCAAATAAGCCCAGGGGTTGTCGTTTCAAGGACTTTAAGGGAAATGGAGCAGTTGAATTTACTGGATTGGGTGATGCTGTTACTGCACTGGAGTGGATAACAGCTACAGAAAGGACTTTCCGAATCAGCGATTGTGCTGAGAAGGATATGGTCCGATTCGCTACTGCCATGTTCACCAAAGACGCAATAATGTGGTGGAACTCGATGGTGAATGCACTAACAATGGAGAAGGTTCTGTAATGAAATGGGCTGAGTTTACTGATATCTTCACTCAGCAGTACTGCCCGGCCGATGAGCGCCGAAGACTTGAAGCTAAGTTCATGACGCTGATTCAGGGGACTAAGTCTGTGTCCCAGTACGCTGTAGAGTTTACGAGGCTGAGTTTGTTCGCGCCTCATCAAGTGGATACCGAGGAGAGGAAAGTGACCAGGTTTGAGGCTGGTCTTGATTTGGAGATTCGAAGGGTGATGAGCAACGTACGCTACCCCACATTTGCTGGTTTACTGGAAGCCGCCAGGAATGTGGAACAGATCTTGGGTATGTCGGGATACGTGATGGGGTCCGCTGCTGCTTCAGTCAACCCAACTCAACCTTCACCACCGAAACGCCAACGCGAAGGAGGCTACTCTGGTTCTTCACGATCATCACAGTACTCGCCGCAACAGTCTTATCGCCGACAGTCTAGTTCTTCTGGTCGCGCACGTGCTTACTCTATCAACACTGAGCCGCAGTATTGTAACAAGTGTCATCTGGAACACTTCGGTAAGTGCACCAACGGGCGTGCGTGTTTTTGCTGCGGAGAGTTGGGCCACTTTCAAAATGAATGCCCACGGAGATCTGATGCTTGCCATAAGTGTGGAGTATGGGGGCACTATAGTCGGAATTGTCGAAAGAATACCCCAGCAGTTGCTGCTCCAACATCAACACGATCTTCAGGAGGTTCAAGCGGCGGTTCAGTTAACCGAGGTCGGGGTCAGTCGCAAAGGGCACCGGCTCGTGCCTTTCAAATCACTGCAGAAGAGGCTAGGGAAAACCCGGAGGTGGTCACGGGTATGTTTATTGTAAACTCTTTACCTGCAAGAGTATTATTTGACTCGGGTGCCAATAGGTCGTTTGTATCTACTATGTTTGCACAACAACTTGCCATACCTTTGTCTAAACTATCTGCGGTACTAGATATTGAAACTGCTAGTAATACTCTAGTTAAAGTAGATCATGTATACCGAAACTGCACCTTAGTGATTGAAGATGTAGTCTTCAATTTGGACTTGATTCCGATCGAGTTTAGTGAATTTGATGTGATTATCGGGATGGATTGGTTGATAGAGAATGAAGCCCATATAGTGTGTAAGAAGCGTATGATCAAGATAACTACTCCGGAGGGGCGTGAGATCTGTATTTATGGGGATAGGAGAAGTGGGGATCTGTGTTTGTTGACTGTTGCAAAAGCTCGAAAGCTTGTTGCAAAGGGATGTGACGCCTACCTGGCATATGCTATAGATGCCAAGGCTGAGAAGAAGACGTTGGCCGATGTGCCTGTTGTTTCACAATTCCCGGATGTGTTTCCGGAAGACTTGTCTGGCGTGCCGCCTGAGAGACAAGTGGAATTTAGAATTGATCTGATCCCTGGAGCTGCACCGGTAGCTCGTTCTCCTTATCGCCTTGCCCCAACCGAGATGAAAGAGATGATGACACAACTCCAGGAGTTGTTAGACAAGGTTTTATTCGACCAAGTTCATCGCCGTGGGGAGCTCCGGTGTTATTTGTTAAGAAGAAAGATGGCACCATGAGGATGTGCATCGATTACCGGGAGCTGAATAAATTGACAATCAAGAACAAGTATCCGCTGCCGCGGATAGATGACTTGTTTGACCAGTTACATGGAGCTTGTGTGTTTTCTAAGATTGACTTGAGGTCGGGATATCATCAGTTAAAAGTTAGAGAGGAAGATGTGCCTAAAACAGCTTTTAGGACACGTTACGGGCATTACGAGTTCTTGGTTATGCCTTTCGGGTTAACCAATGCCCCGGCTGTCTTTATGGATTTGATGAACCGAGTTTGCAGACCGATGTTGGACAAGTCGGTAATTGTTTTTGTAGATGACATTTTGGTGTATTCAAAGTCTGAAGCCGAACACGCTGATCATCTAAAAGAGTTATTGGAATTGCTAAGAAAGGAAAGGTTGTATGCCAAGTTCTCAAAATGTGAGTTTTGGCTACAACAGATTCAGTTCTTAGGGCATGTGATATCGGGGGCCGGAATTTCTGTAGATCCGGCTAAGGTAGAAGCGGTAAGAAACTGGGAGCCGCCTCGTTCAGCTACTGAAGTCAGAAGTTTTCTAGGGTTGGCGGGCTACTATAGGAGATTTATAAAGGACTTTTCGAAAATTGCCGTTCCTTTGACGGTGTTGACGAAGAAGAATGCACCGTTTGTATGGGAAACTGTGCAGCAGGAGGCGTTTGATATTTTGAAAAAGACGTTAAGTGAAGCACCGATACTTGCCCTACCAGAGGGTAATGAGGACTTTGTGGTATACATGGATGCTTCGAAGTTGGGACTTGGTGCGGTATTGATGCAGCGTGGGAAGGTAATTGCTTATGCTTCAAGGCAGTTGAAGCAGCATGAGAAGAACTACTCAACTCATGATCTTGAGTTGACTGCGGTAACATTCGCTTTGAAGTTATGGAGGCATTATCTTTACGGGACTAAGTGTCAGTTATACACTGACCATAAGAGTTTAAAATACATATTTAGTCAGAAGGAGCTCAATATGAGGCAGAGACGTTCGATGGAACTTATAAAGGATTATGACTGTGAAATCCTTTATCATCCCGGGAAGGCTAACGTGGTAGCCGATGCTTTGAGCCGCAAAGCATATGTCAAGGATTGCTGTTACATGTTGACATCTACTATGTTAACATCCACTATTATAGATGATGTCAAGGCCGCTCAAGAGGAAGCCTTGAAAGACGAGAATGTTGGTGCTGAAGATATAAGAGCACAGATTAAGGATATGGAAACAAGTGAATCAGGATTGAAAGGCATCTACGGAAGAATCTGGGTGCCAAAGTATGGAGGCATGAGAAAGGTGATCATAGAAGAAGCTCACCAATCGAAATTTTCTGTACATCCCGGGAGCACAAAGATGTACAACGAGCTGAAAGCAGACTTCTGGTGGCCCGGATTAAAGAAAGATATCGGACAGTACGTGGAGAGATGCCGAACTTGTCGGTTAGTGAAAGCCGAACACCAGCAACCATACGGTAGTTTGCAACCGCTTTCCGTTCCGGAATGGAAGTGGGAACACATAACGATGGATTTTGTTACAAAGTTGCCGAAGACTAGGCGTCAACACGATGCAGTTTGGGTGATAGTCGATAGGTTAACTAAGTCCGCACACTTTATTCCGATTCGGGAAGGATATTCTCTGGAAAGGTTAGCACAGATCTATGTGGCTGAGATAGTTGCTAGACATGGAGTACCGAAGTCCATAGTATCAGATCGAGACAGCCGATTTACTTCCAACTTCTGGTCGGCATTACAAGAAGGGTTAGGAACGAGGATTGCTATGAGTACGGCTTACCGTCCGCAAACCGATGGTCAAAGTGAAAGGACTATCCTGACACTTGAAGATATGATGCGGTCGTGTGTGTTGGACCTTGGTGGCAATTGGGACGATCATTTGCCACTGATCGAGTTTTCATATAACAACAGTTACCACGCGACGATCAAGAAAGCGCCGTTTGAGGCATTGTATGGGAGAAGATGTAGGACTCCTACATGTTGGAGGGAAACCGGAGAAACGCCGATTGCTGGGCCGGCATTACTACAAGAAACGAATGAAAAGATTCAGTTGGTGCGACAAAATATGAAGGCGGCCCAGGATCGCCAGAAAAGTTATTACGACAGGAGGCACAAGCCAATCAGTTTCGAGGTAAATGATTGGGTGTACCTGAAAGTATCACCAATGAGGGGTGTTACACGTTTTGTAAAAAGAGGAAAGTTGACTCCAAGATTCGTCGGACCATTCAAAATAACTGAGAAAGTAGGAAATCAGTCGTATCGGTTGGAATTGCCTGAAGAGATGTCGGGCATACATCCGGTGTTCCATGTGGGGAACCTTAGAAAGTCGTTTACAACCGAAAACGAGGATTGGGCTGATCACACCGAGCTAAAGATTGACGAAAGGCTCCGGTATGTTGAAGAGCCGGAGTGTGTATTAGATACAAAGGTAAAGAAATTGAGAAGCAAAGAAATTGAAATGGTGCTTGTACGTTGGAAGCATCATAAGGGAGCGAATCATACTTGGGAAACAAAGGCAGAGATGTTGAAGAAGTATCCGAAATTGTTCGAATCTGAGTAACTTCGAGGACGAAGTTGAGCGTGGTGGAGCCCATGCTGTAACATCCTCGGATTTAATTTATTGTATTTGAAGATTATTAAGTTTGAATTTTGTATTAAGTTAAATTATTGATAATGATCATTTATTTGAATTTATGGAAGTTGGTTGCATATTATGGAAATTTAGAATTTTTATTTATTAAGTGAAAATAATTATTAAGAATGATCATTAAAATGTTATTGATGAAAATCAGTATTTAGATAAACTAGTTGAGTTGAGGGACTAAAGGTGTTAAAATTTGAAAGTATGAAATAAAAGACCAAAGGTCTTTCATTTTCAACCAACTCTCTCTCTCTCTAAAAACTCATCTCTCGGCTCTCTCTCTCTCTACGAATTCAAGAACATCAAAACTCGGATTTGAAGGCTGAAAATCTGAAACAAGATTGTTAGGAAGGAATTATAACATCTGCAATCACCGAATTAAGGTAAATATCTCTTTAAAATTCGATTTGTGGGAATATTTGGTTCGGTTTTTATATGAACCGAAAATTTGATTTGGAGATTCAATCATGGATGCATGTATGATTTTATTGTGGATTAGTTTAAATCGAGTATTTATGATGCTATGTACAAAATTTCAGCCCCTGATTCGAACTGAAAGTATGGATTTGAGCATTTAGTGTGTGTTTTAGTGTGTGTTCGAAAATAAAGAAAAAACGGTTATAAAGGGTGTGATTTGGTGCATGAAAGAGGTTAATGTTAGTGTTAAAGTGGTTGAAATTAAGTGTATTTTAGTTGGTATAATTTATTTCATGTATTGAATTAGTACCAAAAAGGACTTGGATTAAAATCTGGAAACAATAAAACTGCACAAGTTTGAACATCTGAAGGTCCGAATTCGGATCCTTGATGAACTCGGATCTGGTCCGAATTCGGATGAGGCCCGGATTTCAGGAAAGTTAATATATCAAAAATAGTCTAAGTGTTTGAATTTCGGATGTGGTCCGAATTCGGTTGGGGACCGAATTCGGATATGGTCCGAACTTAGCTTGGGTCCGAAATTAAAAGGGACCGAATTTGGATTTATGTGGGATCCGAATTGGGATCCATGTGGGATCCGAACTGGGGGGCCGAATTCGGGTGGGGTCCGAATTCGGACATGGATCCGAAACTGGGATCAAAAATGGTAAAAACTTATAAAATTAAGTTTTATGGAATTAAACAAGATATTAACACAATGTGTTGTTACAAATGACTTACAGGTCCCTTGTGGTGTTGTTTAACCCACAGTGGGGTACTTTGTGGATCCGGTTGAAATTCCGAGGAGAAATAAAATTTGATTAAAGATAAAAACGCACCCACTGTGAGTACCTTTGATTTTTAACATGTCTGCATCTGCTTTATGTTTGCATTACCTGCTGAGGCCTGTTGTTTCATGTTCGTTTGACATTCTACTAACATGCGTTTATGTTGATGCACATTCATATTTGTTGCATGTTCGTTCATTTGTTGTGCATCCTTTCGATGGACCTGCGTGGTCGCATCTGTACTCTGATGTTACTGTGCTATATGACCAAGAGTTTGACACCTCTGTGGTCAGGATAGACAGTAGGTCATCCCCGATGTAATGTCTGCCTCAGATGGTTGGTTGTTCTTATGCCGAGTGTCAGCTCGAAGGAGCTGCGGCTCAGGTTTGCGTACTTGGAGTACGTGTGGGGTATACGGTATGTGTTACCGCGGTTACCCTGGGTGGCATCATAATGATTTGTAGAATGTGTAAAATCAACTGGTATTCACTAAGCTTTAGCTTACCCTTTCAGTTGTTATATTTTTTTACAGGAAAAGGGAAATCCGCTGCGGGACCATCTAGCTAGGAAATCTATTGAAGTGATTGAAGATTTCTACCGTTTTCTTTGGTATTTGGATTATGGAATTATTGTTGTAATAAATTTGGGATAATGTAAAATGTTTGAGTATGTAGACTTAGACATGTAACTTTGTAGCACCGTAGGGTGTTAGATTCAGTTGTAATACTTTAAATTTATGTACTTTAATGCTTCCGCGCTATTATTAAGCTATCAGATCATTATGTTATGTGTTTGTTGGTGATAAATCCTGGGTGAATGGTAATTGGTGGTTAATGTGGCAAGGGTGTCACAAAATACCCGAACCGGACCGGAACTGAACCGGTACCGGTCCCGAATAGGACCGATTGTAAAGTAATGGTCCGGTTCTCGGGTTTAGATTTTAGCCAAGTTCGGGTTCGGTCCTAACCGAGTTTGGTCCCGATAACACCCCTATTTCATATCATCATCTTTATTTTTTACTTTTCATTTACATCCCCATCGGGAAATTAGTTTAGATCTTTATTCCCGTCTTAATCGGAGATAGGAAATCCTCATTGGAGAATCAAATTTTTTGACATTTACAAAATTAACAAGGTTAAACTATATATAGTAATTTAATTGAAAATGTATATAAATAAAATTTATAACAAATCAATTTAAATATTTCGAGTTATTTACATATATAATAAATAATTTATATTAAGGGAAAATGACATCAAATAGCTTTGAACTTTCGACTTTGTACACATATATGTAGTGAACTTTTTTTTTTGTGCACATTTGGTAGTCAAAGTTTCAAAGTTGTTCCAATTTGGTAGTTGGCGTACCTGTTAACAGGTTGCTTCCGGTTTCGATGCCTATGTGGACAATTTTTTAATGACGTGGCTACCCGGTTTTATCTATGTGGCAACCCGTTTTTTAAAATCACCCGGTTATAAACCCGGTTCATTTTTCATACGATCGATCCAACTTGTAAGAACTGGGTTTATGACCGGGAAATAAAACCGGGTGATTTTAAAAAACGGGTTGCTACATAGATAAAACCGGGTATAATATAAAAACGGTAGCCACGTCATTAAAAAATTGTCAACGTAGGCATCAAAACCGGAAGCAACCGATTTAACATGTACGCCAACTACCAAATTGGAACAATTTTGAAACTTTGACTACCAAATGTGCACAAAAAAAAGTTCACTACATAAATGTGTAGAAAGTCGAAAGTTCAGAACTATTTGATGCCATTTTCCCTTATATTAAATTAAAACAAATAAAATCTATAAAATTTTAGGATAGATTAGTCTTTTCAATTCAAAAGACGTTAAGAAATAAGAGTATCATATTAAGGATAACGTTACGTGGATGCGTAGATATAAAATGTTGGTAAAAGGTAAATGTAAACTCAAAGGGATTTACTATACAATCGAGGGATCTATCTTTTACTAACCAAATGTTCTCATTTATGTCCAAAAGTTTGGTCCCTACTCCCTTGTGTTTTTACTATTTTCTTCTACTAGCCATTGAATTTCTCATTTTTTATAATTTTTAAAGGAGTACGGCAATTGATTCTTATATAACTTAGAGTGAAGTTTGACTAGTCAAATTAGTGGAAAAAAAAAAGAGAAGCATTTTTTTGAGTTGCTATTCACATCTTATTTTACTAGTTGCACTCTCTATGCTCGTTATATCATGGCCTTTTTGAATAATGTATTATTTAAATAATATTAAAATAATATTAAATGTCAAATCATGAGTGTTACAGAGAGGTCATGTCATAAGAGGTGCGAATAGAATTGATCTAACTTTTCTTATTAGTTTTCCTATGAGATCATAAATCAAATGAACTTTTTTATTCATTATTTTATGACATTTATCTAATTGATACACGATTGAGTTGATTCAAATAAAAGTTTATTTGGTTTTTTTTAAGTTATTTTTGGGCTATCATATACATATGACTTTTTTGAAGGGGTCATGCCAATGCATCATCTCATCTCTTGAGATTGCAAACCATGGAATATGCTTTATGTATAAATGTAATCAATGAAACTTATTTGATTAGAAAAAATGGTAACCCATTTTATGCCAACGTGAAACAGATAAATTGTGTAATTTATATTTAAGGGATATGTGTATGAAATGTCATCCTTTAATTCGAAAGGCAACATTTGTAACAAGATATATATTGATCATACATTGCGATGGATAAACGTCATTAACTTTAGACATATTGTTTCAATATTGATCGTGATTTTTGTGTTAAACAATTAACAAAAAAATTAACGTGATAATATTTTTTAACTCTGTTAATACTAATGTTTAATTCAACTATATATAATAAAATTTAATTATTTATTATCTATATTATTTTTTTAGCACACACTTGAAAATGTAGTATTTTATTTTGATACTAGTTTATTATCCGTGTATTACACGGATAGTTAAATAATTGTTATTTCAAAAATTAGTATAAATTCAAGAACTTATCATGAGAAACAAAAAATAAAATAGGAATATTATACTACTAAAAAGATTATTGAAAATATATAAAGCATGTAATCAAAGAAAAAAATACATAAATAAGAATTAAATAATAACGAAGAAAGAAAAAAAATTATAAAAATTTAGCAAATAGTCAAACTTAACTTCTTCTCTTTTTTTTTTCTAAATTAATATAATTATTTGTTTTAACATTTTTAAAAAGTTCAGATAAGAAGCTAAAGAAAGACATGAGCTATGAACTCAAATTTAAAACATAAATCCGAGATAATGAGCAGACTTTTTCTTAAATCTATTCAATCATATTTTAGCATAGAAATTATAGATTATTAGAGGTGTCACATTCAGATTATGCTAATTGACATGTTAGTTAGGTATCAAGTGGCATCATTTAATATTTTAATAAAATAAATAGATAGATTAACATATATATTATATAGGTATATTTAATAAATAATAATTTTTAATAAGATATAAATTATTATATTGTTATAATATAAAAAGTAATAATGTGTCGATGCTATATTAATAAAAAAAATTCTAAAAAACATGAAAACTTTGTGTTACATTCTCATTGTTATAATAAAAATACAATATAGATTTACGTTTAATGTGGTAAAATCACATAGTAAAGATTTTCTTAAAATTTTATATAATTATTTAAAATAAATCATTTAGGTAAATTTAAGTGTAAAATTTCGAAGTGATTAAATTAAATTGGCTTTCATTAATAAAACTTAAATTACATTGTAATTAGTTTTAGTTTTAGTTTTTAATTACTTTTCAAAATCATATGATAAAGTTATATTAGGAAAATTTGAAGGAAAGATAAAGTTTTGGTTAATTGAGGTGGTGACATAATGCATTAATTTTCTCGCATTAATAAAGAATTCAATTTTTCATCTAATAAAGCTAAATTACGTAAAAATAAAAATTTTAAGTTGACTTTCATGTCGAATAATAAACTATGTTTTTGTCCTAAAAGTGAAAGTCAATTTTTTAAAAATATTTAGTTATTTTTATAGTAAATGCCATCAAACAATGTTACTTAAATTCTCACTAATAACTAAATTTTTTATAGTACAATATCTCATCATAGATAAAACTTAATTCATTATTTAAATGGAAATTAATAAAATATAATATAATATTTGTATGCGATTAACCCTTTCAGAAAATAATGTAAACTATAAAGTACGTTCCGATAATATGTTAAAGTTTAAAAAAAGTGTTATTTGTTAAATTTGTAATTTTATTAATGTAAGATTCGTGAAAGTTTAAATATCTAAAACATAATTATTAAAGACTTATAATTTAAAAAAAATTTATTAATTAAAAATCATTTTTTAATTAACTAAATAACCACATGAAAAAGCCTTCTAATCATTTTTTTTTTTAAAATTTATGTTTAAGTTATAATCAGAACAATGTATTTCTTTAAAATATTAAAAATATATTCTGTTTGGTTGTTAATCTAGTAACATCTGATCTTAATCAAATGTTTAAAACAACAATTTAACGATAAAACTATAATTTTAATAATAGTTGTTTACAAATTCAAAGACTTTTAGTTTGTTTGAAAAAAATGGCATTACTCAAATCTTGTTAAGAAAAGTACAAGTAAACTTTTTTCTATAACTGTAGAGAACAAATTAAAAGTATAAAATATAACTTTATTATATATAAACTTATTTGAGGATTGTATTGTTGTTTTGATAAAACTAATAATGGGTTATATATTTATTACATGACATGTCAAGAAAAGATGAAAGACAAAATCTCATGAGATTTAAAAAAAAAACTCATAAGATTTTGAGAAAAGAAAGCTCATGATAATTTATAACGAGTAACATCTTTATTTTTGCCAATTAATATAAGGTAGAATATCTCATTTTAAATATTAGTTAGATATCAAGATGTTTATTTTACTAATATCTCATTTTAAGTATTAGTTAAAGAACTATTTTAACAAATCCTTATTTTTATATCAGTCAAATATCGTGTATTAATTTTAAATCGTATTTAAATATTAAGACGCTCACTTTAACAATTCTTCTTTTAAATACTAATTAAAAGCTCATTTTAGCAATCCTTAATATATTAATTAAAATCAAGTTATTATTATTTAAATATTAAGATTGCGTTTAGTTAATGAAAACTAGTCATTTTTCAATTTAAAATTTCAAGTTATAGTTTTCAGAAAAAAAAAAACAATGGTTTCTATAAAAAGTGAAAACTTGTTTAAATTATAAAATTTTAGTTTTAAAAAAAATAAGATAGGTGATTATAAAATTAGAAAAATATGATATGTGATAGAAAAGTAAGAGAGAGAATGAGAGAATTATAAAGAAATATAGGGTAGGTAATAGAAAAATAAGAGAGAGAGTATGAAAAATTATATTTTAAAAAGTGAAATGAAAATTTATGAAATTGTTGTTAAGTAAACAAGTTTTCATTTTCTTTGAAAAGTAAAATGGAAACTTTCATCAACTAAATGCAACCTAAGATGCTCACTTTAGTAATTCTCCTTTGAAATACTAATCAGAGGCTCATTTTAGTAATTTCTAAAGTATTAATTAAAAATTAAAGTTACTATTTATTAGAGTTTGTCAATTGAGACTATGTTATTATACGAGTTAATTGTGTTAAATAGGAACGCGAATAAAGAATCATGTAGGTCCGATGTCAAATTATCAAAATTATCACATATGGTGTTGTTCCCCTATGAATATGACGGGGTAATACCTTTTGGCTAATGAAGATTTTTCACACACAAGTTCCATATGCAATGAAGTTTTGATTTAATTTAAGGTCTAAAATGTTGGAATTAGTGTCCAAGTCATAACTAATTTGTAAAGTTATCATTAATAGTAGTGTCCTTTTTGGGTTGCATTCATTGAGCCATAAAGAGAATTAAATAACTATGTGATATGATATTAATTAGAATTAATATTATATAATTAATTAATTAATTGGTTTATTAATTTATTATGTTTAATAAATTAATTAGAAACTTAATAATTGATTATAATTAATGTGTTAGTTTGTTAATTTATTAATAGTTAATAGATTAATCGGAAACTAATAGAATTAATTAAGGAAGTACATGGGACAAAATGCAATTAACAGAACATTGCATAAACCCTAATGGGCTTAGGGTATGTGGTCGGCCCCTATAGGGGGTTCCCACATCTCCTCTGCAACCCTAATATAATTGTAATTTGGAACATAGTTATAAATACTCTCTTTGCTTCATTGGGTGTGAACCATAAGATTTATTCCTACTTTGGGCGCTAGCCGTCAGATCAGAGTCTGCTGTGAAAACGTTATTCGCGGGAGAAATCAGTTTTCTCCAAAGGTTAGTTTTTTATTCTCTCTTTTATTTTATTTAGTTGCTTTACTTATTTGGTTTAGATCCGTTAGGGTTAATATTCTTGCTATTGTTAGATTATTTATTTTTCTTCAAAGTTTTAAATTAATCTAGCAAGGATATAGAAAACCCATCATAAAGTTTGATTAAAAATTAGATAAATTGTCCATATGAACAACTTTTGAGTCAAGAGACTTCTTGAAAATGGTTTTTCATTATATATAAGACATAAGAGCTTCATCTGGATTGAAGTTTGACATAAAACAAAAAACGTCCATTTGTAATGAGGTTTTCTTTATGTTCCAATAGTATTTTGTTTAATATTCAATAACGTTCTAGGTTCGAAATGTAATAGAATAAAAGTTACACGGCGTAAAGTGTGTAAGTGGTGGGATGTTCAATATCCATATTTGATTACTATCCAGGATGTGGTGTTCAGGGTTTGTTGAATATGATGTCAAACGATAAGTCTAACACTCTTCATAGTGTTGGATATGTCCTAGTATGAGTTTCAAGAAAGTGAGAGAATCACATTAT
>JAANYP010003092.1:0-31072 GCA_020465985.1 Centrapalus pauciflorus
GCGTCACCAGCTGAGCCAGAGGAAGCACAATGTAGAGCTTTCATAGGGTTTAGTGGACCGGATGAGCAGCCACAAGCATCTACTTCAGGATCATCGTCTCAGGAATACACAAAAATGCCAATGAGTGCTAAAACTGCAGAGGAGCAACTGAAGCTTCTAGCATCGTTTGTAGCGGCTTACGGGAATTGTATTCAAGGGAAAATAATTGATCCAGCTTTATGGGAAGAAGATTATGATCAGGTAGATCCGGATAACTTGGAACAAATGGACCTACAATGGCAATTGGCTATGGTCACACAGAGATTGAAAAGGTTCATGAAAAGAACAGGAAGAAGTCTGAGTGTGAACAATGTAGGATTCGATAAGTCAAAAGTTAGATGTTATAACTGTCAGGGGTTGGGACACTTTGCGAGAGAGTGTCAAAGACCTAAGATTGATAATCATCAGAACTTAGGACGTCAGCATTTAGCCAGTTCAGCGAATCAAAGATCAGGGAATCAGGGTTCAGTGGCTGGTTAACTTGCTAATGTGGGGTCTAACAGACAGTTAGATGGCACATATGATTGGAGTACACATCCAGAGACTAATGCTAGAGCCTTCATGGCTGAAGTCACAGAGACTGGAAGTACGGGAGCAGAAGAGGAAGAGAAAGAGGATACACAGTTTTCTGATTCAGAACCTTTGGTGCTGGAAATTGCTGAGGAGCTAACTACGCTGGAGTTTGCAGCTCAGATGGCCAATATCAAATCTGATCGGAAACAGGTAATTCTAAACTCTTCTACTTTTCATGATTTATGTGCTTTATGTACTTCTTTGAATGATAAATTGAATTTAGTACTAGAAACATATTCATCCATGACTGCTCAAATTCAATCCTTAAAATCAGATAATGCTAATTTATTAGACATTAAGGAAGATCTTCAGGCCAAACTGAGAAATGATGCTCAAGATTTACTAGTTCTGAATGACAAATTGATTGAACAAAGTGTCAGGAATGAACTACTTTATGAGCATGTAGAGTCACTGACCAAAGAGATCTCTCTAAGAGATAAGGAATTAGCTGAGTCTAGTACTAAGGTTGATGAGGCCAATAGCAATCGTGTACCTACTGCTCAGGATGAGACCAATGATATGGTTAACTCAGAGGTAGTCAAGGTAACTGAGTCCTATGAAGTATCTTCAATTACTCCTCAGGTTAGACAAACAGTACAGTGTGTTCAGTCTAGTTGTAATTCAAACCTAGAAGAGGAAAATACTGTAAGCAATGTTAACAAAGGGGAGTTAAAACAAGCTGTTGATACAGACAATCAGGGTATTAGTAAGACACCTAGGTCAAAGAGTGCCAATAAGAAATCTATTGACAAGATGTCTTGCTTTAAGTGTCATGAGAAAGGACATGTTGTTTCAGGTTGTCCCTACAAAAAGTCAGAGTCTTCATTGAACATAGGGAAACAAGAGCAGCAAATCTTAAAACCAATGCCTAGTGATGCGAGCAGGAGTAGTTCTCAAGTTTCTGAGAAGAACTCCGTTGAGGTGTCACGTATAGGTAGTTGTCAATCATCGGTGTCTCTTAGACAAAATGATGGACTTAGGATTAATTCACCAAATAGATCTCCTAGTCACTCAATATCTGGCCCCCATACCATTATTAGGAAAAATTCACCTAAGAGGAGTCATACTCTCGTTAGGTCTAATTCTCCTAATAAGCATACGCACAAGGTAGAGCCCGGAATTATGAGACTGAAATGTACTATAACAGAAATTATTCAAGGGCTGAACCGAAAAGACCAATACAAAGGTCGAGAATGGATGTTAATCATTCAGCTTCACAACAGATTCTCAATCAAAAATCCAAGTCACCTGGAAGGAGACATGGGTATTTGAAAGAATTCAAGTTTGTGGATGAGGATGGTATTACCAAGTCAGTCATGGCTTGGGTCCTCCGTGATAACTAACTTTTCTTGTTTAGTGTGCAGGAGTTAGCTACAGATCCTAATGACAAATGGTTATGGATAGTGGTTTCTCTTGATACAGGACAGGGGTACAAAGGACGAAACAGCAGGTATGCTTTCTGGGTCCTTAGACCAAAGTGAGAAGTTATAAGGGAAACAGGTAAGGTGTGTCAGTTGTGTCAGTCTGTATAAACAATGCGAATCTAGTCACAAAAGTATTTGTTAGTTCATGCTTTGGGTTGTTAGTTCAACTGAATGGCATGTGTAATCCAAAGTAATTTGACCTTAGGCTATTTTCTTTTTTTTAGTAAATTAGTAAGTTACTTTATTAGCTTATTATTATTTATGAAAATCAAAATAAAAAAAGAGAGAAAACCATAAAAAATCAAAAAAAGAGAATATCAGAAAATTGAGTTAAGTCTTAGATGCATAGGTTCAAAGTGACGAAAATTAGCACAGTCGTTACAAACTCTAGGTGTTTAGGCTTTCACACATAATGCAACTAAATTCTAAGTGTTATACTTTATTTAGTTTGATGTGTTGGTAGGCATCATACATATAGGGAATCTCAAGGCTAATAAAATATTCTAGAAAAAGTCAAGCGTGTCACTAACTTAGATGTACGACCAAAATGTCTTAATTTTTATGTACAAGACATACAAACTTTGAGTTTAAATGAGGTATGCAAACTTTCTGGGGATGTATAGCAACATCAAATACATCTTAAAATGGAAAGAATAGAAAAATTATAGGGAATTGAGAGTCGAAAACATGTAACTCTGTTGTACGTCAGTACAGACCTGTTGCCTCTGTTTAGAGTCGGGTTAGCAAGATAAGTCGCTCTGCTTGTACGTCAGTACAGACCTGTCACCGCTGTCTTGCTAGCTTTAAAAATAAACCTTAAGTCAAACTAAGACACTTTGTTGTATGTAAATACAGACCTGTGTCCGATGTTTGTCTTTTAAAGAAAGTTTGCAAATACCAACAAGTTAGACTCGTTGTCTGTGTGCCTTGATCATAAAAGTATGTCTATGTATGAGTCACGTAAGATAATTTCATGATACATAAAAATGCCAAGGGATATTCCAACATGTAGCATGTTTAAAGGGGTAAAATACCAACAATCGGCTGAATGGGTATGTCACGACAAACAATCAAAGGAATCCAAAATTCCTAAGTGTGAAAGTTTAAGTACTGAAAGTGAGTATCTGACACCGCTATCTGATTGAATCTTTCTTTCACTATTCTCGCCAAAAATATACTATTTAGTGTAGGTTAGAGTAGCTTAAGTTTAAAATTAATTTTATTTTATTTTATTTTTATCTTCAGTAGGATAAAGGTCAAACTTTCTAAGGATGCATGATTGGTTGAATAAACAAATATTGCGTGAAAATTTGTTGCTTAGTGTGATTGGTTCTGCAAAGGTTGTAAACCTCCATTACATGAAAAAGTTGAAAAAGTTGAATTTTATTCAAAGATTTTCAAAATTTTCATTTAAGTGTTGAAAAAGTTGAAAATTGTTCAAAGTTTTTCAAAACTTACGAGGTTGGGACTATTTAAACAAAGGTAATGACTATTTACGCTATAAACCTTCAAAAACTTTAAGTAGGAGAGTTTCATTTTATCTTTATCGTTGAATAATGATTTTAATGTCCTACTAACATCTAATGACTTGTTTCATGTGTTGATTAAGTCTATACAGTGTTAGCCTTGAATTATTCACAGAATTACAGATTCTTCAACTGACAAAGGCGATTTGTGAACTTCATGCCAAGTTGGATCAGACAGAGACTGATCAGTAGCAGCAGATTGCAAATCTGGAGGCTATATTGGCATCTGGTTGAAAGATCATCCATCTCAGGGGGAGAAATAGTAGAGAGTGGAGAAATCGTAGAGAAGCTGTCCTTCGAAAAAGATGGCCTGAGCAGTGAGCTGACAAGTCAAAGAAGATAGCTCGAATAGTGAGCGGGCAGATCTTTCAAGACAGTAGTGAGCTGGCAGATCTTTCAAATATTGGCTCTCACTGCTGATCCTCAGGGGGAGTCAGTGATCGTAGCTACTGACAATAGGAAAGACAAGGATTCAGAGACAACTGAAGTAACTGAAGACATGGTCTGACCGGAGCATTGTCAGAGTAATTGAAGATGACTTAGAACTTTTTCCGAAGTGTTATGAATGCATCACTCGATGAAGGTGTTATGAATGATGATCAGAATGGGATAGATCTAGAGATGCAGAAGACTGCTCTAAATGATGAATCAGATTCTGAAGTTAGAAGTGACTGATTTAGCTTAGAAGGACCGTATAATCTAGGAAGACAATTCTGGGCTGAGGTGTTTGCAAAAACTGTCAGAAGAAAGGGTCGTACTACAGATTTGAGAGGTTAGTCTAAGAGGTATTAGAAGCGCTGTGGTTCAAAGGAACGTGGATTAAGTTAGAGAAGCGATTCAGAATCATCAGTCATGGATAACGAGGAGAAAGGGTGATCTCGACATTCATTGTCATTAAAGCAAATAGTCTATCAAGATCAATGAACAAAAACTAGAAGCTATCGTCAAGGGGGAGTCTGTTGGTACATTCAGTGTGACGACAGCAGTCTAGTTTTGTTATTGATAAGACAAGTTCTTAGGTGATTTTAGAATACAAGGCTTGGCATTCGAATCTGTGATAGATTCGAATGAAGCCATAGATTCGAATTGTTTAAGGCTTGGGATTCGAATCTGTGATAGATTCGAGTCTAGCCTTAGATTCGAATGGGCTAGATTCGAGAGTGTCCTTGTGGACAGACTCGAATGGGCCTTGGGCCAGATTCGAGTTTGGCCCACATCAGACTCGAATCAGGGTCTATAATTAGGGATAGACTCGAATCATTAAGAGACTTTTTGCAGAATTCGTGAGGAATTAAGCAAGAGGCGATCTCGAGTTTATCAGCTAGGTGAGTGCCGTTTCGGAGAGAATTAGTTCGTAGGATCGTTCGTGTGTCGTTCGTTCAGCGTCTAATAGTCTCCGTGTTCCGTTGGTTGAGAGTTGTCCGTCTAACCGTCAACGAGGATTCCGCACTCGTTCACGGATCCGCGTCTAGATAGATCTTGCAGTCGTAGACCTTACAGAAAACCCCAAGCCACTGGAACTCACATCAAAGAAAGTATTTCTTCTCTCAAACTAAACAGTACATCTGGGAGGAGCCGGATTTATTCAAAATAGGAGTAGATCAGATTATCCGGCGATGTGTTCCAGACAACGAGCATTACGATATTTTAAATCACTGTCACTCGTATGCATGCGGAGGCCATTTTAGTGCTAAAAAGACAGGTCATCGAATCCTACAAAGTGGATTCTTTTGGCCGACCATCTTTAAGGACTCCTATGAATTTGTTAAGTCATGCCTACGATGCCAACAGATAGGAGGTATTTCAAAAAGAGACCAAATGCCTATGACACCAATTCTTATAGTAGAGATTTTCGATGTGTGGGGCATAGACTTCATGGGACCATTCCCTAAGTCATACGGTTTCGAATATATCTTAGTGGCAGTTGATTACGTCTCTAAAAGGGTAGAAGCCGAAGCCACAAGAACCAATGATCACAAAGTAGTTTGCCAATTCGTTAAACGTAACATATTTTCTCGTCATGGAATTCCTAGAGCCATAATTAGTGATGGGGGTTCTCATTTCAAAAATATGTACTTTAGCAAACTACTTAAGCATTAAGGAGTAACGCATAAGATAGCAACCCCATATCACCCACAAACTAGCGGACAAGTAGAAGTATCTAACAGGGAGGTCAAGCGTATACTAGAAAAAACAGTGCGACCCGATAGGAAAGCTTGGTCAATACGATTAGATGATGCACTTTGGGCGTATCGTACAGCGTATAAAACCCCTATTGGTATGTCTCCCTATAAGCTAGTTTATGGGAAATTATGTCATCTTCCGGTTGAGTTAGAGCACCGAGCCTTATGGGCCATTAAAAACGCAAACCTTAACTTCACAGCTGCCGGTATAAATCGAAAACACCAACTGAACGAATTAGAAGAAATTCGCAAGGAAGCTTATGAAAGTTCAAAATATATAAAGAAAAAACAAAAGCTTTCCACGATCGAATAATTAAACGAAAGGTGTTTAATAATGGTGACAAAGTTTGGCTATTTAACGCACGCTTGCGGCTCTTCCCAGGCAAACTAAAAAGTAAATGGACAGGCCTATACACAGTCACTAACGTCTACCCTTACGGTGCGGTTGAAATAATAGATCAAAAAGGCGGTGAACCGTTTAAAATAAACGGACACAGATTAAAATTATTTGTACAATGGGCTGCCAATGAAATTATATCATCTGAGACAATGGTCTTGGAAGATATCACTTAACTACTAAAGAGTTCCAAAATGTCCGGCTGAAGACATTAAACTTAGCGCTTTCTGGAAGGCAATCCAGTGAACTTTGTGGGTGTGTTCCAGAGAAACCCTCACGAGACTATAACTCGTCCACTCAGGCTACTGAGGGGTTTAAAGGCTTGTTGCACGTGCTAAGTGCAATCGTTTTCACCACGAAAGTGTGTTTTAATTTCTGCAGATTAAATTTTAGTATGCCTTAGTTTGTTGCTCTTTTAAATTAGTTAGCCAAATAATAGTTCATCCTATATTCTGGTGGTACATATCGCAACCAACTAAGTTGGGGAAAGAATTTGCACATTCGGGACCATTGAGATTGGAGGAAATTAAAAGGAATAAACTTACGTTAGGGAGAGGCAATTCCTAGCAGAATGTGTGTTGCACCAATACTATATTGCACATGCCTGAATATTCGATACTTAGATGCTACATATGTTGTTTCATTTCTTCGTAAATGTTTCTTGTTTCATAATTATTTGTGTGCCGAGGACGCCCCAATTCTTTAAGTTGGGGAAGGGGGATGCATTATGCTTCACACTATGCTTTATATGTTATATATCGTGAAACCGAGAACAAATTTACGAAAAATGACAACTTTTTGGTCAAATAACTCACTTATAAAGATTTAAGGCTCCATTGTTAGTGTTGATCTCAGTTAAACTTGAGTTTTCAACTCAAGTTGGGGAAGTTTGAAGAAAATTACTAGCACGAGAAGATGATGGGCCTTTCAGTGAGTTCTACGACAGCAACTTCGGACAACCTCCACCGCAGTAGTCAGGTTCTTCCGTTCCTCTCTTTAAGTAGGATGAATTATTGTTTTTATGCTTTAGTATTTTTATTAGTGTTTGTTTTTGCATGCATTACTTTGATTGAATAAATGTGTTTCTTTTTGAGAAGGTTATGTGAAAAGCGAGCCGTAAATGATCCGATCAATTAACCCGATAACTTTTTATTGTTGAGCTTGCAACTTAAAGATGATGATGTTAGTTAGGTCGGTTTCAAGCAAAAAGACGTAATTATTTGAGTTTAAATATAACACAAAGAGTCATAGATGTTTAAAATCAAGGAAGTGAACTGAGTTTGAAGTAGGATACATTGTGTTGAAGCGAGTGATAATTAACAAGGATTCCAATAGCCGCTAATTATTCATGCAATAAGGGGGAGGAAGCGAACACGAATAAAGCCTCAATTCAAGTGTGACCTAGTTGATTCAGGAGATTAAGTCTGAAGGGTACCATCATGCCTAGTCCCCTAAGGCCAACTGGTCTGGGAGTGGCTGACCCAAATCCTGCTACACGGATCATCTAGAAAGTCATGGTAAACTTGAACGGAAAAACATGGACATTGCATGAAAAGAATAAAAAAGAAAAGAAAAATTAGTAGCTCAAGTCATGCATCGAGGGAAAAGATGGTCCAGTGACCCACGTGAATTCAATTCTATAACCTTGAGCTAAAAGGATGATAGGGGTGAGGAATTTTTGAACAACTATCCGAGAAATATCACGATATATCTGAATTAAATTCTGTTCGTGTCTGCGAGTTTTATTACGTCTATGAAGGCTAGTGCTTGTTTAAATAAGTTAATTATGTTTTGTACGCTTGATAAACCCGATGTTTTAAAAGTCTGATTTTCGTTGCTTGCTCGGGACGATCAAGAATTAAGTTGGGGAAGTTTGATCGGGTTATAATTTATCAAGTTTATTAAGCGTAAAAGAGTTGTTTTGAATACAAAAGTGTTATAGAACGTGCCGCTATTGAATAAATTCTGTGCTTGTGCAGGTAAACAAAATCTGGTTTAAAATGGTGAAAAAAGGACAAAATTTTCAGAGCCAGGCGCAGAGAGGGGCGCAGCCCGGCGCCCAGACCGAGGGTTCGACAGAAGAAATTAATTCTCAAAAACACGGATTTTACAGAGGGGCGCAGAGGGGGGCGCAGGCCTGCGCCTACGGCTGCGCCCAACCCATTAAAATATTAGACGGCCGTTTTCAGGGATTTTCCAGCTTTTCTTATAAATACCAAAGCATATCTCAGAAGAAAATATCGTTTTTTGGAGGAGGAGGCTGAGGAAAAGAACCCTGTTTTAGCGAACACACGTACGAAGAACACCCGAGTCAAGCTACGGAGATGGATACTCAACTCTTGAATATTGCATCACCTATGTCCGACTAAGCTCATCATAATCATTCTCGGAGGAAGCACATCGCTAAGCTTTATTTTATGAACGATTACTTTAAGTTTGCATGGTTTTTATTATTTATATTTTGATTGTAAACGAATGATTATTATTTTGTTGTTACGTTTCGCAAGATAGTTCGTAGACATTTTATTATTCGTGCCGAGTTAATCATTTAATTAAGACGAGTAATCAAACGTGTAACGCGCTATGCCCAAGATCACGTAATGGTTTAAATAATAGTTATAACAAAGATTATGTCTATGTAATCTTCAAATCGGTTTTATAAATTAAACGCAAAGCGAGGTGTGGAATCCGGGAATGGTTATCTTCGTACTTTATTCAATCAAACAATTTTCTTAACTTTTCTTTTCACGAATTTCGCAAGTAATTAGTTTTATAAATCAAAGCAATCACCTTTTTACAAACCACTCAATCTTTCTAAACTAATTATTTTGCAATGCTAGTCGCTTAAATACGTGTAATTAACCTCTCGCTCTCTGTGGATACGATCTCTACTTACCCTAGCTTCTAAGGTATTTAGTGGTTATTTTTGACGGGTTAACGACACTCGCATCACACTCATCGGATGTCGATATCTAGGATTGAGTCCTACGCGGAATCTATTCATCTTCCTTTCTTCAGTAGCTACTTGATACGATGAGTAGCCGCATAGTCGCGAGAATTCAAGCTCATATTCGTCAACAGTTTTGGTTCCCTGAGTCAGCTGCATCAATTGAACCTCCATCTTATCTTGTTGGTCGATCGGACAATATTTTGCGTTGAACATATCTAGGAACTGGTTCCACTCTAAAGTCTGTCTAACTTCTTCGCCATAGATACTTCTCTGGGTCTTCCACCATGCACGGGCAGCTCCAACAAATAGCGCAGACGCATAACTCACCTTTTTTCGATTCTAAGCAATCAGAGATTCTGAAAATGTCTTCGGTATGACTGATCCAATCCATCGCCTGAACTGGATTCACTGTACCCTCAAAGTTCAGGGCACCGCTCGCTTTGAAATCTTTAAATTTACAGCCTTTAGGCTGCTCAATTTGGGTTTCAGGAGTAGAGTTATCAGAATCAGATTCTTCATTCTGGACTTGCTTATCTTTTCGCTTATTTTTCTTATCATTACGTCTTTTAGCTTCGGCCTCATCTTTGGCCTGAAACTGTTCTTGCATTGTCTTATTTTGTTGTTCGGAATGTTGGGCTAAAAGTTGTTGCATCATTTCGAACATTTGTTGTGGGGTCATGTTGTTTGGTATGTCACCTGATCCTGATCCTGACATCTTAATCTGAAAATTAAAATCATTTAACTATCAGTTTATAGACTTAGATCTATGTACCCTTTTTCCCATCCTAATAGTCTGTACATCCTATCCTAGTTCAAACCACCTAAATGATTGATACATATGTATTGCTTCAGTTTGAGACCAAGTATACTCACGTAATACTTGATTCACTCAAACTATGGGCTTTGATACCATCCTGTGAAGACCACCCCTTACGGGGCGGTAGTCACGAGTCTAGGTCCCATAATTTTGCAATACGATATCAACCATACTAAGATAGGGTAATTATAATGCGGAAAATTAAATTACATGTACATACAGACTAGGATTTAAGTTAAATACAGGTTACATATTTCAAATTAAAGTTATAAAAGGGTACCATCTAATCTAATCATTACATCACAGAATCGTATCAAATCTACCCAAAACCACAACAATTGCTGTCTTCCAATCAGTACCGAAAGTTTTTGTTGTGTAGTGGTCTATGATACTGCTGTCTTGATCTTTAATAGACCTAAGAGCTAGGTCCAGCAGGTGACTTTCCTTTGCTTTTTCCTGTAAAACTATAATGTAGCAACTGTAAGCAATGCTTAGTGAGTATATAGATTTTCAAATCAACATGCATAGTCAAGCGGATCTTTAGTCTAGCGTGATATGTCTTGGCTGCCGCTACAGCCCTCATGATTGAGAAATAGAATTCATAGAGTCGGATGATGTTCATGCCACACTCACGCTTAAATCGTGGGGATCAGCCACATACTGGGCTAGCTACCAGTAAGTCAATATGGCGGAACATCGGAGGTCATTACCAAGTTCAAAAGAACTGGTGAAATAGCCAGGTCTAGAACAATAGACCATCAAGGCTAATCAAGCTGAATCAATAAATATGTCAAATGTCTGAGCAATAGTGAAAGCTTAAGTCATAGAAGTCATGATAGCAATGAGTCTTAAAGCAATGTCTGAAAAAGTCTTAAATGCAAAGTCATATAAAATCATAATCAATTAGCTATCATGATTCACTGGGCAACAACGAACCATAGTGTGCACAGGTCTCAATCCAGCTGATAATATGAATATCAATAAATCTAACATCAACAATATGTCTCAACCGGAAGTTCAACATGTTAAATATGAACATCTATAACTCACAGATCTGGGGTCTTTATCAAACAGATGTAAAATCTGCCACCTGAGTTATCTCAGGATTTTATCTTTGTCAGTTCTGTTCTCTGTCAAATCAAGTCTTTGACCCTCTTTTAAGTCTTTAAATCTTTGTATCTATGTTCAGAATTTCACTGAACCTGTCCAGAATTATAATATCAATATCATGTCAATTTCATCATCTTTTAGTCTTTAAAATCTTTAATTCTATCTGATTCTGATAACTGATAATCTTATAAATCTTTCATTTATTTATATTCTTTGTTTCATTAGATTCTCAAAAGCTTTCTATATATATATATATATATATATATATATATATATATATATATATATATATATATATATATATATATATATATATATATATATATATATATATATATATATATATATATAATCATTTATTTAATTAAAATATAAAAATATATATATAGAATTCGGATCAACCCGGATTCGGATCCATCCGAATTGGGGACCCGGATTCGGATCATCCGGATCCGGACCAAAGTGATCCGAAATGAGCCATCCGAATTAGGATATTTAGGACCGAATTAGAAACATCCGAAATGTAGAACCTGAAATGAGCTTCATCCGAAATTGGGACCAAAGCAAGATCCGAATTAAACTCATCCGGATTCAAGATGGGTCCGAAATAGGCACCATCCGAATTGAGCATAAGTCCGAATTAATTATAAAGTGAGGTCCGAAATTGAGACATCATCCGAATTCGGTCCTACCCGAATTCGGATCTCTATACTTAGAATTTTCCAGAAAATTGTTCTTAGTGTTCTTCATTTGTTCATACGGATTTTTATCAAATTTCAGTAAACCCATTTATATTTAACATGCAACTTATTATTTTGATATAATATCATTTTTGGGTTGTTTTTATGCATTTTTCCCTATCAATAACATCATAATTTGATCAAGATCATCCAAAATATTAATATTTTGCCAAGAACACATATTTCATCAAAATTTCTGATTTCTTCAATATCTTGGATGATCTAATCCACAAATTTTGTTTCTATTACTTCTATCAACTTAAATTTATCATAATCTACTAAAATTTTATACATGCAACCTAAAATCTTCACATTTTAAATTCTTGGTTTCGGTTTTACCCAAAACCGAACCAAATTCATAATTTCTTGAAATTTTAATCACTATTACCTCAAAATCTTGTTGTTTGATGTTATTGAATCCCTCTTGTAACTCCTTCTTGATTAAATTCCAACTTGATTGCTAAATTTATGATAATTCTTGAGGAATTCTTGTGAGAACCGTATGTTTAGTGAGAGATTAGAGAGAGAGAGTAATTTGAATTAATGATCATAAATGATCATTATTTTAGCTTATATATATATATATATATATATATATATATATATATTGATTTGATTATATTGCAACTTAACCCACTAAACTTTTGTATTTTATATCTCTTTTATTTTACTCATTTTAATTATTTCATAAATATAATTTAAAATCATAATTACTTAATAATTTTCATTCATAATTAATATTTGCAACATAAATAATATAACAAAATTATATTATTATCTCAAAATTAAGCATTACATAATCGGCTAAAAAGTTGGGTTGTTACACAAGTACTCCTATGGATCCTCACAAGCAGCTTCATACAGAAAAAGATGGAATAGATGTGGACATTCATCTATACGAATCCCTTATAGGATCTCTTATGTATCTCACATCTTCTAGACCTGATATTATGTTTGCTGTTTGTGTTTGAGCCAGGTTTCAATGTTATCCAAAGGACTCCCATCTAGTTGCTGTTAAAAGAATCTTTAGATATCTCAAAGGCCAACCACATTTGGGCCTCTGGTATCCTAAAGACTCTCCTCTTGAATTAACAGCCTATTCTGACAGGGATTATGGAGGACGCAACATTGACAGAAAATCCACAACTGGTGGATGTCAATATTTGGGAGCAAGATTGGTCTCTTGGCAATGCAAAAAGCAAACAACTGTCTCCACTTCATCTACTGAAGCAGAATATGTAGCAGCTGCAAGTTGTTGCTCCCAAGTGATGTGGATTCAGAATCAACTGAGAGACTATGGTATGAATTTCCTATCCAGTCCCATTTACATTGACAACTCAAGTGCAATTAGCATTGTACAAAATCCAGTGAAATTTCCCAAAACCAAGCATATAGACATTAGATTTCACTTTATAAGGGACTGCAATGAGAAGAAATTAATCCAAGTTACAAAAAGTCATACTGATGATCAGTTAGCTGATCTATTTACAAAACCATTTGATGTAGGAAGATTCACCTTCCTAGTATCAAATATTGGCATGGTTAATATGGATTAATTTGTTTTTCTTTATTCTCTCTTATTCCATGAAAATGCTTGATTAAGGGGGAGTCACTGTTTCATTAGCAGTTACTTAATTTTCAACTAACAGCTTGAGTATTTTCTCAAGCTGTTAGTTCATTTTCTCGAAATGTTAGTTGTTTCACTTGATCTGTCAAAGTCTGCAGGGTAAACTGGTAATTTCCATAAGTGTGTGCGCGGGTTTAGATATTTTCAAAACCTTTAAAGGTTCCAGTTTCATTCTATTGTAACTACCAGTTGCAAAATATCTTCCACAACCCTTCTTCGATTCTCTGAGCAATTCCCACGCACATAACTGCAACCCTAACTCATCGATCATCAATGGAGTTTGTAAAAGAACACAACTGCCTACCCTACTCTCTCAAACACACTGATCTTGAACCATTCCACGACATGATGGACTTTCTTCGAAGTTCCCATATCCATCATACCCTAAACATCAATTCCATTATGTACATCTCTCATATAGAACAGTTCTGGAAACATGCCTCCCTCAAAACCGTTAATGGAGTCACATCCTTGACATCCAAAATTGATGGCAACAATGTTTCAATCACTGAGGAGATCATACGCCAACACTTGCATCTTCAAGATGCCTCAGGTATTACAGACCTATCCCTTACTGCCTTACATAATGGTCTTCATACTATTGGATATAGGGGACCTGCTGAATCTTATACTTTCTTTAAATCAAATTTTGCCCCTAAGTGGAAGTATCTTGTACATATTATTCAACAATGTATAAGCCCAAAAAGAACTGGATGGTCAGAATTTTCATCAAATATAGCCACTGCCTTAGTGTGTTTATCAACGGGCTAACAATTCAATTTTTCTAATATGATTTTTCAGGGTATGCTAAGGCATCATGCCCTAAAACATGGAAAATTTTTGATGTATCCTAGATTTTTGGCTGAAATTATTGCAAGAACTTGTAGTAATTTCAATGTACATAAAAGGATTCATGTTTCCCATAGGCACTCTTAACCTTCAATAAAACGGCTTCTAAAAACAAGTGCCAATGTTTTGTCTGTTGATGTCCCATTGCCTTCTGCAATGTTGGGCATCATTCCAAGAAACAGAGGAGAGGGTCCTGAGCAGGCTCAGCCTAACATTACTGCTTCACCCCGAGGACCCCAACCCACTCCTCATGATACTCAACTGCCTTCTGTTCCCATTGTTAAGCCCACATCCCCACTCATATTATACAAAAGAAAAAGAGGTTCAGAAACTCCTTCCTCCTCAGCCCTCTTACAAGAGCCAAATAACCCTGTGTAGGAGGACACTTCCGCACAGAATATCCAAAGGGCACAGAAGGTGTGCAAGTACCATCTGGAAGTCCCAGTACCAAGAACAGAGGGGCCCAGAGGTTTCTACTTCTTGTATTCCTTCCAGTGATAGATCATAAGCACCACATTCGTTTGCTGATCTTGAGGCTAATCTGCAACTTATGCTATTGACGGATCCTCAGCTGCAACCTGTTGGAGCAATGTTGGAATACTATCAGTCCATCATTGCTGCACACGGGGCACAAATCATTGCACTAAGACAGACAGAAGCTGCTCAAAACCAAAGAATGGATTATCTCCATAGAGGGTTCACCCTCTGTGGCAATAAGATCATTAAATTAGAGAAACTGATTCAAACCCAATTGGCAAAGGTTGTAGGTCCTCCTGACTAAACCAATGCTTCCAAAAAGGGGGAGAATCAGGAGATCCCTCCATCAGTCCAAGCAGCTCCAACAGTCCAAGATTCTAGGCTAGCAGTCCCAACACCTGCTCAAGCTGTTAGCCTAGAAACTCAAGCTGCTTCTACAAGAACAACTGGAGTTGTTATCAGAGAAGGAATTCAGGCTCCCATCAGTACAGTCCAAGCTACATCTTCTGCAACCAAGGATAAGGGCAAGGGTATCCTCATTGAGTCTCCAAAGCACAAATTTTCTTCTAGAGAAGCCCAGATTGCCTATGATGCTGAAATTGCAAGAAAGATAGCAGA
Organism: Centrapalus pauciflorus; assembly: GCA_020465985.1. NCBI lineage: Eukaryota > Viridiplantae > Streptophyta > Magnoliopsida > Asterales > Asteraceae > Centrapalus > Centrapalus pauciflorus. The sequence continues at coordinate 15,331 of JAANYP010003092.1, forward strand.
AGAATAAGATCAGGCTTTAGACCAGCAAACCCATGCCCCAATGCAAGATGATGAAACCTTAGGTGATTACCTAAGAGGGTTTGTGGTCAAGCAGAATGAGAAAAAGAGGAAAATGCCAACAGGGCATTCAAAGGCTGAGCATAGAAGATTCTTGATCAATTTTGCCTTTTTAGCTGGCATTCCAAAGAAGATGGCTCAGTCCACGAGCACAAAGAGGCTACAAGACATCCATGATAAAGAGATGGAAAAACGTAAGGTAGCCAAAGTCTCCCAAGAAGTCCAAAGTCAACAAGAACCAGTTCAAGCTGGTATAAGTAATGATCAAGCTGGTGTGAGTGATATTGCTGCTTCTATTCCTCAATCAGATACAATTTCACAGGCAAAGCTTGATCAGGTTAAAAGGGTGCTGTTTGAGCATCAGCTTCAGAAAGTGATGGAAATAGAGAAATCCTTAGACCAGCATGACTTCACAAAACCTCTTATTAATTACTGGTATGCTAAGCCAATGGACAACATTGACTTAAGATATCAATTTGTAGTAAGAAGGGAATCTGGTCCTGAGGAAGAGTATAAGAGCTTAATGCATATAGTCCAAGGGATGACCAGAGATGAGCTCACAAGAATGCATCATGTTGGGTCTGTAACACAAGTTTGATCCTCTCTTCCACAAGTAAAGCAAGCTATCAAAGATCTGAAGAGCATTTTTTTATCCTGAGTCAATAAGGAAAGATATAGAAGATGCCAAGGAGAAGAAGATTGCACAAGTTGATCTGTTTGTCAAATCAAAGAGTTACAGACTCAAATTTGCAAATGGATCCGGTATGTACTTCAATATTGAATTTGATGATCTTCCAAAGGCTTTGTTACTTCAGATGAAATCAGTAAGAATATATTGTGATAGAGAAGATCTGAAGAAAGAATTTTTAAAGGCAGTAAATCAGAAACTTGCACAATTGTAAGTTTTGTTTTGTTTTTGAAAGCCTTGGTTTGTAAATAACAGTTTACTTGGTTTTATTTCCTTATTTGTATAGAACTTAAAGTCTTTTGTAAATAATTTAAGTTAGGGGGAGATTGTTGGGAAATATTCTAAGTAGTTCAAACTGTTAGTTAGATTTCTCAAACTGTTAGTAGATTTTCTGTGTAAGTACAAAGTTCATGCTGTTAGTTGAAGAAGTTTGAGCTGCCAGTATAAAAGTTCAAGCTGCCAGAGTAAATTCATTCAAGCTGCTCTGTTCAAGCTGCTCAACAGTTTCATAAACAGAAAGTGCTGATATTCAGGAAGAGATATTTACACGAAGATTCCAGCATATCTACTATCTGAGAAGTCAGTGTCCTTCAAGGAAACAAATCAGAAAGCATTATAAATACATAGAATAGGTTTTTCTATTGTAATCAAGTTTCTGCACGTTTAAGTTTGTAATTGCTTTTTGTTTTCATAAGCCTCTAAGGTTGTAAAACCCTAAAAACAATTTGTGTTCTTCGTCTAATCAAACAGATTAGAGGTGATTGTAATCATTGAGCTCAGCAATACAAGCAATTTTGTTTATTCAATTATATTTATGTGTTATTGATTCTGAAAGTTTTTTTTAAAACAATTAAGTGTTATTCCGCAAACTTCTTAATTGGACTTTGATTCAATACAAGATTATTGGTTTATACTCTGATTAATTCAAACCAGTTAATCTTAGGTAGTAATATATAGATTCTGACATGATAAGTTCTAACGAACTTAGCTTAGAACTTATCAGATAAGTTCTTACTAACTTAGCATTGAATTTATCCCTAAATAAGTTCTTACTAACTTAGCTTTGAACTTATCCCAGATAAGTTCTTAGAGGAGCGTGTTTGACAAGTTCGTGGAACCCTAAAAATACCCCTAAGTTCAAGCGCCGCAAGTTCGTGAAACGGCCAAAAATTCGATTTGTTCAAGCTTTCAGATTAAACCAATGTTTTTAAGATTAAGAGCACTGATTTCGACTGAAAAAGAGAACTAATGTGAATTTTTCCCCATTACCTTGCTTGTAGAACTCAGAAAAACTTAGAAAATGGTGATTTTTCCTGTATAAACGTCAAGAAACCAAGAATATTTGTATTAACACGAAGAACGCGACGAATACTCGAATGACTCTGATACCAATTGTAAGGTCACCTACCTACGGATCCGATCTTGACGCAACACTGACCAACGAGTGCGGAATCCTCATTAGGAGGTTGACAGATCCATCACGAACACGAAAACCGGAGACTAACACGATGATAGACTTATAAATGAACGTCCCGACAGGTGAATCTCTCCAAAAACTCTCTGCAAAACACACACAAGTTCGTAGTTGCTCCTTGTGTTAATCTCTGCCAAAAAGTCTCTTCACCCGGATGTACGAACAGGCGCATTGAATGAAGCACTGTTGACCTATTTATATCCAAACCCCTTCGAACTTATGTTAAGTTCAAACTTGCAGCAAGTTCGAATGTAAGTTCGAACTTAGCTGATGTTCGAACTTAAGTGAAAATTTTGAAAATTATTGAATAAAATCTAACTTTTTCAACTTTTTCAATAAACGGAATTTTTCAACTTTGCAAGACATTCACACTAAGCAACAGATTATCATGCAACATTTGTTTCTCGAACTAAAAAATGCATCCTAGTAATTTTGACCTTATTAAAATTATCTAAGCTAGAATAAAATAAAGTAAATTAAGATAAAATTGAAAAATAAGAGTAAAAATAAAATTAAATATAAACTTAAGAATATTTTAAGGATAAAAATACACTATCAAAATATTTTTGCGAGATAGTCAAAGAAGGTTCAATCAGATAGCGGTGTTAAATGCACTTTCAGTATATCACTTTCACACTTCAGGAATTTTTAATCATTTGATTGTTTGTCGTGACATACACTTCAAAGTGATTGTTGGTATGTTTTTCCTTTTAAACATTCAACACTTTAGAAATTCCTTTGGCCTTTTTATTTATCAAGAAACTACCTTACGTGTCCCATACTTAGACATACTTCTATGATCAAGGTAGACACACAATGATTATGACTTTTTGGTATTTGCAAATTATCTTTAAAAGGAAAACGTCGGACATATTTCTGTATTTACATACAACAGAGTGCCTTAGTTTGTCTTAGAGTTCTTCTTATGTTAGCAAGACAGCGGTGACAGGTCTTTATGTCTCTAATATAGAAATTAAGACCCTTTGGTCATACATCTATGTTAGTTACACATATGACATTTTCTTGATTATTTTATTAGCTTTTAGGATTTCCTTCATGTATTATGCCTACCAACACATCAGACAAGAATATGTATATCACTTAGATTTTAAGGTGCATTATGTGTGAAAGCTTAACACTTAGAGTTTGTTAGACTGTGCTAATATTCGTCCCTTTGAACCTATGACTCTAAGAAATTTTATTAACACTTGAAGCTTAACACTTGATTATTTTATTATCTCTTAATTTTTTTTTTGTGGTTTTCTCTCTTTTTTCATTTGAAGTAAAATAAATTGATAAACTAAACTAATATTTTACTATTAAAAGAAAGAAAAAAAAAGAGTTTATTGTTACTAAGGTCAAGTTACTCCGGATTACGCATGCCATTTAGTTTAACTAACAAATCAAAGTGTGACTTACCAAAGGCTTTTGTGAATAAATCTGCAATATTGTCTTCCGTTGCTACTTTCCCCAGTTTTATCATGTTCTTTTCAGCAGAATCACGTATAAAATGATGTCTTATGTCTATGGGCTTTGTCTTACTCTGTTTAACTGGATTGTTTGTTATAGAAATTGTTGATCGATTATCTATCCTAATGGGAGTATGAGTATAAGTCAAACAGTAATCCTGCAAATGTTGTTGAATCCACAGAACCTGTGAACAGCAACTACCAGCAGCTACATACTCGGCCTCACACGTTGATACGGATACGGAAGTTTGTTTCTTGCATTGCCAGGGTACGGGCCTCCTTCCATGGAACTGACAACCTCCAGTCATTGATTTCCGGTTCAAGCTACACTCGCCATACTCTAAATCCGTGTAATTCTCCAATTCCAGATCTCCATCAGCATGATACCAAAGTCCTAGCTTTGGTTTTGACTTCATGTATCTCAGAATCTGTTTGACGGCTTTCATATGCATCTCCTTTGGATTAGCTTGAAACCTTGCACAAATACACACATCAAACATTATTTTAGGTCTAGAAGTAGTTAAATACATAAGTGAGCTGATAATGGCCCGATATAAAGTCGGATCCACATCAAAATCACTATCTGTACCCCGTCTGAGATTATGATTCACTTGAATCGGAGTACTAAAATGTGCAGTCAGCTTTGTTTCCATTCTGAAGCGCTCCAAAATATCGTAGACAAACTTCGTCTAATGAATAAACATTCCTTCTTTCCTTTGTTCAACTTGTAAACCAAGAAAGAAGTTCAGCTCTCCCATAGCACTCATCTCAAACTTTGACTTCATAACCTTTTCAAAATCCTTGCACATCTGTTCGTTTAATGACCCGAAGATGATGTCGTCCACGTACACTTGTACCAGAATAAAATCTTCACCTTTCCTTTTCACGAATAGTGTACTATCAATTCTCCCTCTCTAAAACCCATTGTCTAAGAGGTGAGTTGACAGTGTCTCATACCAAGCCCTAGGTGCCTGATGCAATCCATACAGAGCCTTATCAAGTTGATATACTCTGTCGGGATACTTTGGATCAGTAAACCCTGGCGGTTGTTCGACATACACTAATTCTTTCACCTTTCCGTATAGGATTGCACTCTTGACATCGAGTTGATACACCTTAATCCCTTTGAAGGATGTGAAAGCCAGAAACAGTCGAATCGCCTCAAGCCTCGCCACTGGTGCAAACACTTCGTTATAATCTATTCCCTCTTCCTGGTTGAATCCTTTTACCACGAGTCTTGCCTTGTTACGAGTAAGTATAACCCGATCATCCAATTTGCACTTAAAGAGCCATTTGGTCTCTATAGCAGTTTCTCCTCAAGGTAACAACACTAACTCCAATACTTCAAGTTTTCTGAACTGTGACAGTTCTTATTTCATGTCTTCAACCAAGAAATTGTCTTTCAGTGCCATTTGCACATTCTTTGGCTCTATTTGTGAGATGAAGCACAAGTATAAACACGTGTGAAACGCCTCAGAGTCGTTAATCATCTATAACAGTACTGTGTTATTATTCACCCTAAATTGGATGATCCTTGTTTATTCTCGATGTCTCAATCTCATCGACCTGAAGATTATCTCCCAAGTTCAATCCTATTTCACGTACTAGAGGTATGACTTCTGACTGAGTAATTTATACCACATGATCACCATCTCTGGAGGTAGAATCACTTGTCTGATTCTCATTTATAGGTAATTCAGGTTCATTATGTGCTGGAGACACATCTTCTGTCGTTGTTGTCTCAGATGTTGATGGAATGCTTGATCTTGGAAAATCTTGACACTCGTCGTTGAGATTCAATGATGAGAAGTCATTTTCCACAGTACCTGCATTACCACTAAACGATATGTTAAATGATTCAAACACAGAATCATAATCAAATAACCATTCAGGACCAGTTTGGGGTTCATGTGAATAACTTGTAACGTCAATGTTAAACACAATCTCAACCGTACCATTTGTTTTGTCAAAAACCCTCTTGTATGGTGAACTAGAAACATAACCTAGGAAGTATCCTTCATCAGCCTTTTCACCAAACTTAGGTTGATGTTTTGTTTTCTAGTAAATTACACGGTACCCCAAACGGTTCAAAGCCAGTTAAATTTGGTGGTCTTTTATTTAGAAATTCATAACAGGTTTTGTTTAGTGATCTGACAGTAAGGACTCAGTTTAAAACATGACAGGCGTTATTCACTGCCTCCCCGTAAACACATGATAGGAAGCTTTGAATCCTAGAGCATGGTCCTTGCTGCCTCAATCAAAGTCCTGTTTTTACGTTCTGCCACCCCATTTTGTTCTGGCTCATATGGTGCACTAAATTGATGCACTATGTCGTTAGTTAGGCAATATACACCAATTATTGCATTCTTAAATTCTGTTCTATTATCACTCGTGATGCATTTTACCCTTGTCCCATAGTAGTTCTCGACTTGGTCTAAGAACCCAGTCAGCATGCCAGCTGTTTCGTCCTTTGTACCTATAAAGAAAACCCAAGAGAAACGTGAGTAATCATCAGTAATAACTAAACAGTACCAACTACCACTTATACTCCTTTTGTTGATTGGACCGAAGAGATCCATATGCAGCAAATCAAAAGTGGAAGCGATCAAGTTCTGAGTATTTGACTTGTGTGACTTCTTATGTTGTTTCCCTTCTTGCACGGGACACACTTGTCATCGAACTGAAAACTCTTCAGTGGAACACCTTGCACCAGACCATTTTTTATGATATAGTTCGTTTTCCTTATGTGCAAGTGTGCCATGCGTCTGTGTCATAGTATACATTCGGATTCTGAAGCTTTAGATAGTTGAAAAATTGTACCCATCGATGAGTCTGATACATTCATGTCCATGATGTACAGATCGTTCTTCCTTGGGCTCTCATCACGATCCACTCTTAAGTTATTTTGATTCCCGGCTTCAGCACTAACGCTTCAGTTTCAGAAAAAAATAATTTAAATGATTCTTATCACAGATCTGAGATACACTAATGAGATTGTGATCAAGTTTATCAACATGGTAAACTTGATCAAGTGTGATTGTTCCATCAGTGACCACTCCTGTTCCAGTGATATTTCCTCCATTGTTCCCAGCGAATGATACAAAACCCTTGTTCTCTCCCTTGAAGTCTTTGAATAGACTCATTTCCCTAGTCATGTGATGAGAGCAACCACTGTCGACGAACCATTTCTTGTTTAGACCTGTAGTTAGCTCCTGCACATGAAAGAAAACAAGTTAGTTATCACAGGGAACCCAAGCCATGACTGACTTGGTAATACCATTCTCATCCACATACGTGAACTCCTACAAATACTCATCTCTCCTTTCAGGTGACTTGGGTTTTTTATTGAGAACTTGTTGTGGTGTTGAGTGATGAACATTCACTCTTGGCCTTTGGGCTGGCAATATGCTGCTGAGCCCTAGAATAGTTTTTTTTATAATGCATTTCATTCTGATATCCCTGGGCTCTACCTGGTGTCTGTTGTCTTTGAGGAGTATATGACCTAATTGAAGTGTAAGTCCTTCTAGTTGTTGTAATCCTATATCCTTGTTGCGGTCCTGACCTAGACTGACTAGGAACTCTATTCGGAGAATGTGTCCTAATCACTTCATTTTGTCTTACCGACACCAGTATGTGTTTAGTAGTTACCTTAGGTGTTGCATTCAAATTCTTCTCAGTACGTTGAGAACTACTTGTGCTAGCAATACTAGGTACTGGTCTTAGGATTGGTTGATCTTTCTTCCCTACAGTAGGTCTAGACTCTGGTTTAGAAAGTGTAGACTCCACTTTCTTATAAGGACAGCTAGACGCAACATGTCCTTTCTCATGACATCTAAAGCATGGCATCTTATCAATCGGCTTCTTGTAAGTACCCTTTGAATTAGGTGTCTCACTAGTGTCATTTTCTTTTGATTCAACTACAGTGATCACTTCCTCTTCCTAATTATCAATTACAGGTTGAGCATCTCCTAGTATAGTGTCACTAGTAGACTGCACAAACTTGATTTTCTTAATCTTAGAGGTTGTGGTAGATACCATAGTTGAATTATCCTTTTCAGATTCAGTTACTGTTGCTACGTCTGATTCAACCGGTTCAGTGGGTTTATCCCGAGGTTTAGGCTCGTAGTTGTTGTTAAACGGTGGAGGACTTTCCTGATAACCTAGTCCTACAGGTTTCATAGACTGCCTTTGAGCTTCTAAGATTTTTCCTAGGTTTAGGGATGAGTTTCTAAAGTTTTCAAGCTTGCTATTGGCCTCAGCAACTTTAACTCTATATCTAGCTAGCTCTACATCTTTAAGAGTGAGTTCTTTGGTTAGTTCTATCCTAACCCATTGTTCACTTAACTTGTCTTTTAGAACTATCACGTCCTGAGCATCTGCTTTCAACTTATTTCTTAAATCTTCCTTAATATCTTAGAAGACTAGCGTTATCCGATTTTAATGATTGAACCTGAGTTGTTAAGGTGTTATGTGTCTCTAGAACTAGATTTAATCTATCATTTAAAGTATCACTTAAAACACATAAATCGTGGAAAGTAGAAAAGTTTAGAGTTACCTTTTTGCAGTCGGAATCCACATTAGCCATTTGAGCTGCAAACTGTAGAATGCTTTGCTCCTCTGACTTTTCCACAAACAAAGGACTTGATTCTGTCTGCTGGGTGTCCTCCTCTTCTTGTTCAGCTCTATCCCCACCGGTCTCAGTTACCTCAGCCATAAAGGCTCTGGCATTCGACTCCGGAAGAGTGCTCCAATATTATGTTCCATCAAGCTGTCTATTGGATGACACATTAGTTAACAGTCCAGCGATGGCTGCTTGATTCCCAGAACCACTAGACTTATATCACCCTTGGTTCTGATTCTGATAATTTTCCACTTTTGGCATTTGACACTCTCTGGCAAAGTGTTCCAATCCTTGACGATTATAGCACTTTACCTTTGACTTGTCAAACCCAACCTTGTTGTTGCTAACGTTCAGATTTCTTCCTGTCCTCTTGATAAACCTCTTGACCCTTTGATTCACCATGGCCAGTTTCCATTGTAGGTCCATCTCTTCCAAGTCGTCAGGATCTACTTGATTGTAGTCTTCTTTCCACAGAGTTGGATCGTTTATTTTTCCTTGTACGCAATTGATGTACGCTGTGACAAATGAAGCTAGAAGATTTAGATGATCTTCAGCTGATTTTGTGCTCATAGGCATCTTTGAATAGCCTTGAGAAGTAGACGCTGAGTAATGTGGTTTTTCTTCTTGTTTGGAAAACCCTATGAACGCTGTATTACTAGAATCCTCTAACTCTACTGGAATAGGCTCTTCTCCCGGGAAAAATGTTGTTGCCCCCGACTTCAGTTCACTAGCGGTTGACGGTTTTGATTTCCCAAAATACATCTCTGGATCTTGGACCTGATCAAATTCCCGTTCCTTCTTCTGTAACTTGAAGTTGTATGCCCTCAACGTTCCAATAACTCCTTCAAGAGTAAGAGTCTCAAACTTCTCTTCATCATGCTTTATTAGCGTCGTGTACATCTCCCACTTAGCCGATAACGCATCCAGAGTTTTTCTATCTTCTCAGTCTCTAGATACTCAACATTGTGATTGTCAAGTTCAGTTAGCAGATGACAGAATCTAGTAATCGACTCATCCAGCGTCTCATTCTTTAGTGCTTTGAAGATGGCAAATTGCTGCTTCAGCATCTCTGTTCTTTCCTTGCGTACCCTGGGATTTCCATCACATCTCTTCCTAGAGCATCCCAAAGCTCTTTAGAAGTCCTATGATTCCTCAATGTGTGTAGGATTTCCTGAGGGAATGCCATTCTGATAATTTAAAAAGCTCGGTTCTCGGCCTCATAAATTTTCTTCTCGTCATCTTTCACGTTCTAATACGTCAAGACTCTTTGTCGGCCTTCAAGCTATTGTATAGGAGGAACATATCCCTCTCAATGCATATCCACATACGCATGTCATTGAATCTTGCAAAGTCAACAAACCTATCCTTCCACCAGTAGTAATCTTCCAATTTCATTAGCTTAGGTGGAGAATTTGCTTTGCCAACCTCATGGTCCATATCCAGGAATTTTTGCAAACTCAACATTCTTTAAAAAACTTTTTGTTTTCGGACTTAAACAATTTTAATTTAAAATAAATCCTTCGAATTTATGCAAGTTAGAATTAATTTAAATTTGAATTTGTTTTGTAAATTAAATTAGAATTGTTTAATGTTCGAACTCAACAAGTTCGAATGAGTGTAAGTTCGAGAAACCCTAGAAACTCTGACAAGTTCGAATCTCACAACTTCAAATCTGACAAGTTCGAATCCAGCTAAATTCGAATGAAGCCCTAAAACAAATTCACGAGGAACATATTCTGACAAGTCCGAAGAACCCTAATACTCCCTTAAGTTCGAGCCCCGCAAGTTCGAGAAATGGCCAAAAATTTGATTTTTTTCATGATTTCAGATTAAACCAATGTTTTAAGATTAAAAACACTGATTTCAACTGAAAAAGTGAACTAATGTGATTTTTTCCCCGTTACCTTGCTTGTAGAACTCAGAAAAACTTCGAAAATACGTGAAAAAGCCGGTAAAAACGTCATGAAATGAAGAATGTTTATTGTAACACGAAGAACGAGACGAACACTCGAATGGCTCTGATACCACTTGTAAGGTCACCTTTCGCACTGATCTGGTCTTGACGTGACACCTTCCAATGAGTGCGGAATCCTCGTTAGCGGGTTTAACGGATCGATTACACACGGAAACCGGAGACGAACATAATTATAGCCGATACCTCGAACGACCCGACACATGTATTTCTCCCAAGGACTCTCTGAAATCACTCAAGTTCGTATGTGCACTAATACGAGCTCTAATCACTAATTTCTGCCAAAGTCACTTAATCAAACGGATTAACACATAGTTATATCAGTTAAGTTCGAACATAAATTATCAAGTTCATTTAGGCCCAAGCCCACGAACTTGTCCAATGACATTCGAACTTAGTTCCACTAAGTTTGAATCCCAGCCTTTGAACTTGTTCTAGAACTTATCTTTGAACATGTCATGCAAATGTAAACATCATACACAATCATGATCAAACATATATAACTTGTATTTGCAAAGCCTGATCTATTACAAAAGACTATTTATTACATAACTAGACTGCTATCGTCACATAGGGTGTACCAATAGGAATGTTCAATCGTTGAATTGCAGCTGTGACATAAACATCGGCTTCGGGTCGTTCATGAATATCATCATCGTTGTCCATGGCGTATTGTATGATCAGTTGAAGAAACCTCTGAAGAGGTATGTATTTAAGCCCTCGCTTGGTTCTTTTCTCGAGGATGGCTCATTTTAATTCTTCAAATATGAATGCTGCATAGTCGTAGTGACGATCATACGCAAATACGGCAAACATCGAAAGAACTTGTATGGACGCAGAGTCATGGCCAGAATGTTTCCCAGTGAAACATTTGTTGATGATGTAAAATAGAACCCTCTAGTGAGCTTGAAGGTTCTTCGTTCAGATTTCAGATGGCTTTGAGAGTGGGCCATCATAACCAAGTGCCTTGATTCGTCTAGGGTTTCCAGAGGAGAAGGGATTGGTGCAAAGGAATATCTGGATACAGAAAAGGCTTCAGCTGGGAGGCGGAGAATGTGGCGGATGGCTGTTTGGGTAAATTTTGACTGGGACGCAGTCTATGGTAGTTGTGAAGTGGGGATCGACATCAGACACGAATGTGAGATGATGCCAGAATTGTTGGAGGTAAAGAGAGGGTACAGATATGGCTGTGGATAGGGAGTAGAAAATTGGGTGGCCTTTGAGGATATCAAAGGAGATATCCTCGGCTTCACGACGTAGGGTTGAAACGTCAAGTTGCCAGTTGTGGGGGGCAAACTCGACATATTGGGATTGGGGTAGAATGGACTCCTCGGGGAGTTAGGCATTATTATTTGGGATGGGTGAATGAGGAATGGTGAGAACTACTTGGGTTCCATGAGTCCTGAAGAAATGCAGCAGAGTTAGAATAGAAGACTTAACAAAATAAGAGATTGATTCTAAGTCTGGGATAAGTGTGAAATAGAAGCTGTCTGTTCTATTTAAAGCATCGGGTCTTTATCAGTAGAATGTGAATTCTGCTGAATAAAGTCCAAAGTCAATTGTTAAGAGACCAATGTTAGAACAGACATTTTCTCTGAAACCATGATCCTAACACTAACCAATGGTGCAAAGGACTTGAAATATTTTTGGGATTTTTGATTTTTGATAAAAATGCAAAAAAGGAAAAAATTTTAAACAAATGCTAAGTGTTAAATTTCGGATGTACAGTGATCTGAATTCGGTTCAGTCTGAATTTCGGATGAAAAATGCATGAAAAATGTGAGTATGGCGACCGAATTCAGATCCACAGTGGTGAAAATGGAAAAACTTAGAAAAATAAATGAAAATTGAACAATGCTGATAAGAATCGAATTCGGATGCACAGCAGTCCGAATTCGGATGAATAGTGGTCCGAACTCGGATGCACAGGGGTCCGAATTCGGATGAAACAGTTAAAATATTTGAAAATTTTCTAAGGAAATTCATCCGAAGTCCGCATGGTCCGAACTTCGGATGGTCCGAACTCAGGACTTAGAAAACTTTCCAACTTTTAATGTTCATGCACATGCAACGTGACCAGTTAACAAAATTTATAAAAATGCATGAAAATGCAGATCCTAGTGTAAAAACATGACATATATCTAACTACACTAAGTTACAAAACACTTATTAAACGACCTTAAATTACCAAAAACCGACTGAAAAAACCTAAGATATTTCGTAAATTAAAAAACACGATATATGAAGTCATTGACTGAAATAAAACTAAAAAGAAGTTACCTGAGAGTGCCGAAGGCTGAAAATGCAAGAAAACCGAATAAAATGGTAGCTTTTGAAGCTTTGATGGTTGAAAATGGTGGAAACGGTGGTGGTGTGTCGACGGTTGAGAGAATCAGAAAGAAGATGAAAGAAAGCTTAAGGGAGAAGAATGATTGACCATTTGACCCGCCTATGTAAAGGATGGGTGGGTCGGGTCACCAATAGGATCCGTGCTTTTCAAATGAGGGCCAATCCGGTGCAAAATTTTAAAAACAAATTGGGCCACACAAATTAATAAAAAAATTTGGACCAAAAATTAAACACTAAAAAATGAGCCCAATTTAAAATCTTTTTGTATTTTTCTGATGTTTCATTGAAAAGTAACATTAATTGCAGAATAAAAAATATTTTTTGTGTTTTTCTTTATAAATTAATTTGAGACAAAAAAATAGAAAATAAAATAAAATAAATAAACATATTTTTGGCTTTTTGATATATTTAAAACAGATAAAATCTTTTTGTGATTTTTCTGACATATTATATTAAACCTTAAAAGTTAAGATGAAGCAACATAAAACTTAAAGTTATAGAGAACTTAAAAACGACAAAATATATAAACTAACATCCTAATTATACTCCCCTCAAAGAAACATCTATCCTTTTACTTTTCTTTTTCAGATTAATTCTATCGTCTCTCCTTTCAAAAACGACGGTCTCCCGATAGTCCCTGCGTTCATCATATGCCGGTCAAATCGGATTGTTTGTCTTATTAGAAATGTCTTTGTTGAAGACGATTAGTCCAAAAGGAAATCTGTTCTTGAATTGATGCCTCTTGTTCATCATTAGGTTCTCGCGGGGGTGAAACATATCGGCACTGGGATGAAGATGAACCCTGAGCATAGTGGTGTAGGAGATAGGTTCTGTTGGAGATAAGGGCCAGTGAATATGCTGGTTTGATGCCCGTGTTTGCAGAGTATAGGGATGCTACCTGATTAGCCATCTGCTTTTGTTGATCGACATCTCCCTGATACTTTTTTAGCTCCTTAAAAACCACATTAATAGACACATTTGGAATGTCCTACACTCTTCTAGTGGCCCGGGATTCAACTTGTCATTCAGGGGCTATGACAGCAAAGAACTGGATGTTGATGTCATCCTTGTATTACTTAATGTGTATTTTGTTTAGCTCGTTCAGAACAGCACATAATCTGGTGAAAGTGTCCTGTAGTGACTCCTCGTCTTTGGCCCTGAAATCTGTGAACTTAGCCTTTGCCTCCTCAATCTTAGTTCTGGTGTCTAGATCCACCCCCAGCATTTGAACCTCTAGTTCATCCCACATTTCCTTGGCAGACGTATTGCTGTCCACCCAAACAAGGATACTAGTGGGAAGGGCTGATAGATGAGATACTCCGCCCTTTTGTCTGCATGCTGTCTGTCTCTCTCTGCCTCATTGGCAAATTCACGTTCAAATTTAGAGGGTAGAACAGGGGGGTCGGCTTTCGGCCTGACTGCTATTTCCCGATAAAATATGACTGGGCCTTCAGTAATTGATTGCAGCATAGGATTTCCATTGGGTTGCATACCAACGAATTTAACGAATCTGGACTTCCACTACTCGTTTTCATCTGGATATAGAACAGGTGGTCTGTCCTCAGATCCTAGGACAACTGCCTCACGAGACATGGTTGATAGTGCTAATTCGAAAGAATGAGATGTTGAAGGTGGAAACTGAATTCAGATAATCAGAAATTCGGATGAACAGTTGAGTTCGGGTGGTCAGAATTTCGGATGAACAGTTGAGTTCGGATGGTCAGATTTTTGGATGAACAGTTGACTTCAGATGGTCAGAATTTCGGATGAACAATTGACTTCGGATGGTCTGAAGTTTGGATGAACAGTGTAAAAGAGATAGACCGAATGATGATTGAACAAATTCGGATGGTCAGAAGTTCGGATGGACCGAATTTCGGATGGATAGTGTATGGTTCGGTTAGACACTTTGAATAATTTTCAACAGAAAAGACCGAATTCGGATGAGGTCCGAAGTTCGAATGGTCTGAGATGAAAATTTAAAATGAAAGCACAAGTAAATTTAAGTGTTTTAAAAATACTTTAAAAGAACTTCGGATGGTCCGAAGTTCGGGTTAGTCCGAAATAAGGTCCAAAAGTTTAAGAAAATGTGGTTCGAAATGTACCGAAATATGATCCGAAATGAGGTCCGAAGAGGGGTCCGAAATTCAACAGATATGATTTTTCAGATTTTTCACAGATTTAAAATTAGCAGTTTTTGGCCTAAAAGTTAATTCTAATTGATTGGAAAATTATTTTAAACACTTTTAAGTCCTTAAAATATACCAAAAAATCTCTTAAAATTGGACCAATACCGAATTAAAAACCCATATATTTCAAGAAGAAAAATCAGATTTATAGAGAAAAAAACACATAATGATTGAACCTAAACAACTCTAAATCAATATATGATGAATACTAGATGATTATGGAATGAATAAACACGAAAAAAGACAAAAATATTAAGATGAAGAAGATCAAACCGTAGGTTTTTTTAAGGAAGAACACGAAGAACAGCAGAAATCCGAATGATTTTTCAGTTGAAATCCACCTCCTGAGCTTTGATACTAATTGTTAATAATGATTTCCCAGATTAATCAGCACTCGTGTATAATAATCACGTACAATATTTAAGCAAAAAGAATAAAACTCAATGATTGCAAGAATGATTGTAAGAATGTGAGAGGAATGTTTTCTCTCAAAAAGCGGTGGCTGCACACACTCACAGAATTCGTGTATTGATGTATTTGAAAAACCCTAGGCGTACCTATTACAAGGGAATTAAAATCAACTTTTCAGATTACATACAGCCCAGCCCTTCTCACTTGTAAAATAAAGAACAACTCAAACAAAGTATTAAATACAACTACAAATAAATAAACTAATAATTTTAGTACAAAAGAAGCCACAAGATCAAAATTAAATATCTAACATTAACCCTGTGTACGATACCCAGACTTATCTAAGCTATATTAGCATACGATACGTAATACTTGCCTTATTGTGTGCCAGATAGCTGATTTATTTCCTTATTTTTTTTAAAAAACAAAAGGTGTGCTAGCGTCACATCAAGTTTTTGGCGCACTTGCTGGGGGAAAACATGGATTTTTAGAACGACTACATATTCTAAGTA
>JAANYP010003092.1:34500-69781 GCA_020465985.1 Centrapalus pauciflorus
TCTACTTGTAAAATAAAGAAACAACTCAAACAAAGTATTTAAATAAACTACAATGAAAATAAACTAATAATTTTATTACAAAAGAAAGCCACAAGATCAAAATTAAATATCTAACATTAACCCTGTGTACGATACCCAGACTTATCTAAGCTATATTAGCATACGATACGTAATACTTGCCTTATTGTGTGCCAGATAGCTGATTTATTTCCTTATTTTTTTTAAAAAACAAAAGGTGTGCTAGCGTCACATCAAGTTTTTGGCGCACTTGCTGGGCGAAAACATGGATTTTTAGAACGACTACATTTCTAAGTTAGTGATCCTTTTGGGGATTCATCCTCAAAAGTTAGTTTCATCGTCTTCGCTTTATTTCATTATAAGTTCTTGTTCTAGATCACACGTTTGTTTTTCTGTTGTCTTGTTTGTGTTTATGAGCCAAAATCTCCTCTCGGACTTAACGGAACAATTAACTGATCCGGAGAAGTTGATTCGAAGGATTAACAAGCATAAAGAAGGCGAAATAGTGATTAAACAAGAATGACCATCAACACCACCTAACGTTTCTCAAATCAAAGTTGAATATCTCGAGGCTTTGGAACCCAAAATCAAACCTAAAGTTGAAACCAGAATGGCGGAGGAAGACACACGTACAATGCGGGAGCGATCAAAAGAGACCGATATAGGGTCGGATTCGGCAATCATATGTCGTCCTGTTCGGGCTGCACATTATGAGATCAAGACTCATTACTTGCAATATCTGAATCAAATGTGTTCGATTGACGACCATGACTCCGATGAACTAAATGCTCATCTCACGAGGTTTGTAGATGTCTATGATATGATCAAGAACCGGGAGATGCCCGAAGAATCCCTATATCTCATGTTGTTTCCATAGACATTGAAGTAAGCCGATCAAATGTGGTTCCATTCACTCACTCAACAATCCATCACAACATGGGAGGAACTTATAGATCGGTTCCTCATGCGGTACTTTCCTCCTTCTAAAAATGCTCTTTTAAAACATGACACTAGTGATTTTTCCCATGAAAGTGAGGAGTCGTTATATGAAGCTTGGGAGCACTATAAGGGTCTTCTATGGAGATTTCCACTTCATGGATTGGACACATACAACCAAGTGTATACATTCTACACAGGGTTGATGGTGTCAACATGGCAGTATCTTGATTTCAAAGCCGGAGGTTGTCTTATTGATAAAAGACTTAAAGATGCATACAAGGAAATCAAGACCGCCGCCACAAACACTTATGAGTGGCCATCTTCTTGACATAGATCTAAACGTGGTTCCTTAAGCCATGGGGATGAAGAAAGCTTGTTAAAAGAAGAAATTGCAAAGATGGGCAAGCAAATTGTCCATCTTCAAAACGCGAAAGTCATATATGTGATTTTCCAACTTTATGATGGTCCACACATGCCGAGCCGTCGTTGTGGCCCATAGAAATAATCGAAACTGCCTACTAGTGTAGAGAAGTAAGGGTCAAATCCTCAGTTAGCGTGTAGGATTATTAGGGTTAATTTGCTAGTTTCTTTATGACTAGAAAACCAATTTTTAATTGCGAATTGGATTGTTTGGAATGGTTATTAACACTAATTTAGTACTAAACAATGGCAAATCAAACTACAATCGAATAACAAAAACAAATTAAAGATAACCATTTACGAATTCACTATGACATAAGATATTACCAATTGAACATTGCACAACTGTTAGATAGACATAACCAATTGCATAGGTGTATTAATCATGAATCTTTAACCAATAAATCTCGGCATAGCACATGCAACATTCATTACTTGTCATAATCCCTAAACTATTGGACTCGAAACAAATAGTAATATCATTATGAACTATCTTGATTTTACCAATTAACACATTCAATCATAATAAAACCAAAAGTACATCATTTGAATTCATAAAATATTTAATAGTCATAAACACATCAATACAAATATGAATTATCAAAATAGTAAAAGTTAGCCGTAGAATCTCCACAAATGGTTATGGAGAGCTTAGCCTTCCATTGCGTGTTCTTGAACGTCAATGATTGTTGAAATCATCTTCGGGCTTGTAGATGGTGAAAGATCAACACTCCACTCCTACGTACTTTGATCCGTGAATCGACCGCAGCAGGGCTTTGCCAGCGTTTTTGATATTTCGGAACCCTCGAAAAAGAAACGTAGATGCTCCCTATTTATGGAGGAGGAGTGGTTTAGGGTTTTGGACTCAGAAAGATGCTTGTAGGGTTTCATGGCGCACGGGCGTAGCCCTGCACCCCCCTGCGCCCGGGGTGCGGACGACCTGCACTGGGGGTACGCTGGAACTGCTCTCTAGCTCTCAAACTCACTGTTTTAGCAGCGTAGGGCGGCGTAGGAAGACTCATCATCACACTGCCACTGATTCTACATAAAAGTTCAAAATTCTCATGAGACAATCCTCTATCAAATCAATTCAAGAGGTTTGTCAATTATGTGAGGGTCCTCACACCGCAAGGCATTGTGGAAACAAAGATTCAAATGAGACTCTAAAAACAGAATGTTCTATATTCGTATGGTGACCGATATGGTAATCCGAGGGGGAAGCTAGCTTTTCAATCACCACCCCAACAATACTATAGTCCCAATGTTGACAATTGGAACCATCCAAATTTCCGATGGCGTCAACTAAATGACCAATCTCCGGTGGTGCTACTGGGATTCGAAGGTGCTAGTGCGACTAACCGCAACCAAAGAAACGGCTCTTATCAATCACGACATCTAAATTCTGCTCACTACCAACCAATCAATTCTACCACACAACTAATACATCACAACAACAACCTAAAGTCACCAACAATACCATAACTTTAACTAAAACCAAACTAACCCTTGAGGATTTTGTTAGGAACCAACTAGCCTTGATTCAAAATTTGGAAAAGTAAATGAGCCAACTTGCGCAATTGTTCATTAAAAGAAAAAAGCGTGTGTTGCCTTTGAAAACGGAGGCGAATCCAATAGAACATGTTGAGGAAATTAGCTTGAGGAGTGGTAAAACTCTTGAACCTATGTCTAATAAGGTTTCAAATGACATTGTTATTGATGATGTGCAGAAAAGATTAAGATAAGAAGACCATCATGGATGAGGCACGAATCCAAGACCAGGATGTACCATGCAAATCCCACCTCCTTCTACCATCAAAGTGCTGATAGCCAAGCCAAAAGTTCCTTATACAAGCGAGTTAAGGAAGGAAAAATAGGAAGCACAACTTGGTAAATTTCTTGAACTCTTCAACAATTGCGTATTAACTTACCATTTGTTGATGGCATTTCGTAGATTCTTATATATGCTAAGTTTCACAAGGAAATCATCACCAACAGAAGAAATTTGAAGATGTTTCATCCTTGGTTATGAATGAAGGATTTTCGGCGTTGCTTCAAAACAAGTTTCCAGAAAAGATGACTGATCCAGGGAGTTTCACTATCCCTTGTAATATTGGCAAATTTGTCATTACAAATGCGTTGGCGGATCTTGGGGTAAGCATAAATTTAATACCCACATCCTTGTACACAAAAGTAAATTTACAAGATCCGTAATTGACTCTAATGAGCATCCAATTAATGAACTGTTCGCTAAAGTATCCTTTGGGGATTGTTGAGAATGTATCTGTTAAAGTTGATAAATTTGTCTTCCCATGGATTTTGTCATTTTGGATATGGATGAGGATAGTCACGTTTCTGTTTTTTTTTAGGAAGGTCATATTTGGCCACTTCGCTCCTATGATTGATGTCTAAGACAAAAAGCTCACCCTCTAAGTAGATGGAGAGTTGGTTACATTTTCATGTGATAAATCCATGAAACATCCATCATCCTTAGAAGACACATGTTACCACATCCATGTATATGATGAAGATGTTGATTTTGATTTTGCGTAATTCATATAGAAGACTCATAAGATACCTTTTTCACTTGGTCCAGGGGATGATGTGCTCATTTTTGAAGGGAAAGTTGTGTTAGCCCTAAAATAGTGTATAATTAAATATAATAAAAGTCTAGGTTCAATTTTTAAATAGGAATAGTTTACGTTGTTGGGAATGTTAATTTCTTAAACATTGAGGGGAGTGTTTGGACAAACCCCCAAAGTAAACTTAGGTATATATAGTATTGTTCTCCTGGGGTTTTAAAAGAGCCTCCAAGTAGCCTCCACCCTAAGTGTGTGTTATTGAGTGTGAAAGTCCTAGAGATTGAGTGCCTAAAATTCTCTCTTTGTAATCTTCATATTTTTTTTATAAAAATCGTTTAATTATTGTGTTTGATTGCAAAATATACTGGGAATCAAAGTTGTAAATTGGTACCAGAGCAAGAAGATTGGATTTCAACTGGATAAAAATCGTGTTCTTCACAAAATCATCAATGTTCATACGGTTTCATTCTTGATCTCAAAACAAATTGTTCTTTTCGCTTAATTTATTTTGATAGATCTGTGATCGTTTGATGATTAATAGTTAATTCCTATCATTATTTGCTTGTTTCCTACGTGATTTGAAGGTTAATATTTGGATCTAAGAAATATTTTATTCTTTCATGTTTTTGCAAATTCTTATGGTGTTTCATTGAAATTAATCATAGATTTGTAGAAATTAAAGGTTGAAATTTGTTTAAAAGTTGTTTATCATTACTTTCGAGCATTAAGGGGTCATTTATTTGGGCCTTTACATCATTTGGAGTTGGTTTTTTGAATTTCTGGGTTACTGTTCATCGTCTACAACAGTAACAGTTCTGGTACGTTTTTTTCTGAAAATTTTGACTAAGTCAAATTTCGGGTCCATCCGAAATTCGGACCATACTTCACTTCACGGACCATACTTCACTCCATCCGAATTTCGGACCATCCGAATTTCACATCATACATCCGAACTTCGGACCATACATCCGAACTTCGACCATACTTCACTCCATCCAAATTTCGCATTATACATTTGAAATTCGGACCATGCTTCGCACCGAACATCAATCCATCCGAAATTGTGACTTTCAGTGCTTCCAGAGGCCGTAACTTTTGACTGGAACATCGTTACAGAGTCTACCATATGTCGAAACAAAGCTTGAACCGAGATCTATGAATTTTAGTATTGGAATATCCGGTTCTGCCAATTTTCAAGGCCTCATTCGACTCCAGAAAAAAGTTACACGCAATTTCTGTAGGGAAGATGAATAATCAACGTCCAAAAGTCACTTCGAAGCTGATTCTAACTAAGTCATCATCCATAGATACATCTTTCAGAGCTTCAACATTGGATATCTACCCTCAAACAACCTTCATCTTGCTAATATTTTCTAAGCTTAATTGATTTCCCTTCCATTTCTGCAAATCTAACCCGATGGAGTCTAATACTGATTTTTGTGACATAGATATTAAAGAGATGAAGTTGGAATTACTCAACCTTCAAAGGATTTTAAAAGGAAGTTTGGAAGACTGTTAGCATCAAAGAAGCACAAACTTGAAGAACAGAACACGAAGAATATTGCTCAGTGTTTTATGGCTACAACTTGAGAGCCTGTTGATGTAACTGTACAGTTGTAGGAATTTGAAGTAAAGTTGAAGAATGGGAGAAAGTTGGCTGAACAAGTAGATGTTAAACTACAATACGAGAAGAAGAAGGTAGTTTCTCTGAACTTAAACTGGGAAATGAACATGATCAGGTGTTGCATCTCACAACTGAGAATTCTAAGATGATTGAGAAACTTAAAGTGTTTGAAAATCAAATGTGTAATCACGATTTCATTTCAGAGTTAACATTTGAAAAGTCTGGGCTGATTGCAAAACTTACTGAATCTGAACAGATTCGTAAGAATAATTATGATATTGTTGTTTAGTTAAATATAGAAAAAGCATTTGATTTAAATGATGTCACAAGATTGAAAGAATAAGTTTTAAATTTTGAAGAAAAACAGAAACTTTTGAATTTTGAGAACCATATTCTTAAAGTGAGAATATCCGAGTCATCAAACGAACTAGAAGATTCTAAACGAGAGAATTTTCAGAATACAAATCAACTAAAATAGCTTTTTCCTGAACAATCTGGTTTGTACAAGAAAGTTTTAGATCTTGAAGAGACAGTTTCGAAGACAAATGATTCTGATCAAAGTTATGTTTCAAACAAATCTGAATAATTTTTTCTTTTGAAAAGGAGTTCTCTTTAACTAAAGAATTATTTGAAACAGAGAGAAACGAGTTCTTCCTTTAATAACAAGATTTCAAAGCGAAATCTAAATTGTTTGCAGATGAGAGAAAGTTGTCTTAATTAAAGAACAATCTTTCAAAACTGATTTCCAATCATTTGACTATGACAGAATTTCATATTTGGTCATTATCAAAGGATTAAAAGATCAAATAATTCATCTTTCTAAACAATTTAATGCTTCCCCATCTTCAAATGAATCAGAGGTTAAGGATTTTAATATTTGTTTATTTCATAAGGTTGATCATTCAGATTTATCTTTAGAAAGTGAAAAGAAGTTAGCTAAAACTCTTAATTTTGATTTGTCTTCAGATCTTCAGCTTAAATATCTTTTAAAGACAAACAAAGACAAAGATGGAGTAGTTGAAAAACTTCCGATCAAGATTTACCCTGGTGAATTTGCAAAATCAAAGTCTTCAAAAGTTTCTGAAAATACTGGTTATTCTTCTGAGTAGAAATCTTCAAAGAAAAATACCAAGTATTATCAAAAACAAGCTAGCACCGGACATATTTTTATAAAGAAATGTTTTCATAATTCTGTTAGTTTAGATTCAAGTTTCTTTCATAAATATAATATTCAATTTTATGATACTAAAAGAAATTTGTTTCCTAAGTTTAAGAAAGAAGATAAGAAATATGTTCTGCAATGGGTACCTAGACCTGTAATGAAATGGTTACCTAAAACTATATTGAAATGGGTACCCAAGAGCGCTAACAAGCCTAGATCCAAATCTGTTTGGATACCAAAGACATCTTAATTGTGCAGGTTAAAGGTTTTTAGACAATTCAGACTAGAACCTGGTCTTCAATGGAAATGGTTTTCATACACATTAGTGCATAACCTAATCTTAGCTCAATTAGTTTTTAGTCAATTCAGACTAGAACCCGCTCTTTATTGGAAATGGTATCTGTACACATCAGTGCAGAACCCGGTCTTCACTCATATGGGTTCTACTTACAACAGAGCAAAACCCGTACTTCATGCATTTGACTTCCATATACTTGCAAAGTTTAACATGGTTTTTAGTTACATCAGAATGAAACCCGAGCTTCTGTAATAATGGCTTCTAATCAATTCAGTTTAGAACCCGATTCTGAAAGATGAATTTTAAAAGAAATTCCTACTGTTAGGCACAAAAAGGCCATAGTCAAACCTTCTCTACATCTTAGGGGGAGATTTTTAATCAAACCTATTTGATGCACTTGAAGGTATAATGTAAGGCATGTTTATGCCTTATTGAAACCTGAAAAGTAATTTGCGATAGTAGTCAAAGTTGTTTACCCTGTTGCATTCATTGCAACAAAGGAAGATTGTTCAAACTGTTCCGTCTGCTGAACAGGCTGGACATAAACTGTCTATGATACTCTGTTCTGTTGAGCAGCTTGGACAGATTCTAAGTGTTCTCTTCTTTGGGAACAGAACCTGTTCTTTGTGAACAGACTAAACACTTTATGGAATATGTTTCCAAGTCCTCATATATATTTTTTTTGTTACAAGATTAGTTTACAAGTCGAAGACAAAGTGGAAAACAGACACTTCAAAAGCCTGCGTACGCTGTTCTATTACATGAAGACAAAAGGATATTTGAAATGGGTGACAAACCATTTCTTATATCAAAATGGCCTTAACAAAAGAAGAAATACGCAAAGTTGACCTTCCTCTTTTGGTTAAAGGCTTATGCAACAGAGACAAAGAAAAATACAAAGATTCTGCCATATGAAGACAAGATTGCTTTTTCAGAATTTGCAGAAAAGTTGTTTTATCTTTTTGGAAAGACATCCCACTATCTTATTGTCCAATGAAGAAACTTCACTGAGAATCTTAGTGAGAGTATAAAAGGAAGCTTCTAAGGATTGTGAGATCAACCAAGAGTGAGAAATTCAGATCGTGCATTGAAGTGTGTTATTCCATGCATGCAAGTTTGCTTGAATACAACAGTAATGTGTGTCTAAGCTGCTCCTATTCAAGCTGCCCATCTATGTCTGGTAAAATCAGTGAGTTCATCTAAGTGAGTGTATTCATTGTATCTAGTCTGAGTGTGTCTTAGATTAGTTGAACATCTGTTGTATTTGTCATCTCAGCTTGAACCTTTCCGCAGTCAAGCATGTTTGTAATTAACATTTGTTAATAGTATACACAAACATTGAGAAAATACTATCGAATTTTAATAATCTGATTCACCCCCCCCCCCTAAAGATTAGAACAATACTCTAGGGAAACCTTTTGGGACCTACAACTGGCATCAGAGTAGAGAGAGTGTGTGTTAACTCTAGATCTCTCATTCTCCCTACTTTCCCATGGACAACAGTACTGCCAGTTCCTCCTCTTACTATGAGAATGGTTCAATGGCCAAACCCCCCAAATTCAATCATCAAAACTTCTTTGGTTGGACGTGCAGAATGATGCTCTACTTAGAGAATCTGGATGTACAACTGCCAGATACAGTAATGGAAGGTCCCTATGTGCCAACTTCTATTACTACTATCACTCCTGCTGTTGAAGGACCTACCCCTGAGATCAGAACCTTTGAGAAGGCTAAAGCTCAATGGTCTGATGAAGACAAAAGACTGGTTGCTCTTGATGCAAAAGCCAGGAACTATCTGGTCATTTCTCTACCTGATGATGTGTTCAAACAGGTTGAGAAAATGAAGACTGCAAAGGAGATGTGGGATACTTTGTGTACTGTCTATGATGATCCCACAATCACACTGGACAACAGAATTAACAATGTTGTTAGACATTATCAACTCTTCTTTGCAAAACCAAAGGAGTCTCTCACAGAAACCTATACCAGGTTCACTGCTCTTATCAATGATCTCAAAGCTGTTGGGATCTCAAAGGACAGTTTAACTCTGGTGAATAAGTTCTTAGACATCCTGCCTGAAGAATGGAACTATTTTTCTACTATCTTTAGAAATTCGGGCACTATCAAAGGTATGGATCTTGTAAATCTGTTTTGATCCCTACTGAATGATGAGCAGTCAAGGCAACTAAAAAGGAATGCCTTGGAAATGTCTAATAGAGGTGCTGCCTTGGTGGCCAACGTGAGACAACCTGTTGGTCAGGTATGTGATGTGTTCACTCAAACTGATCAACATCCTGATGATGAAAGGGAAGAGATGTCTGAATAGGAAGACTGTGAAGATCTTGCTGAACTTGATCATGAACAAATGATTGCAATGCTTGTCAAAAAGATCAACAAGAAGAGGTTTGGTGGAAGAATGCTGCAAAGGAACTCAAATGCTGTAAAAAAGAAGACATTTGATAAAACTAAGGCTGAGTGCTTTAAATGTGGGAAAACTGGCTACATAGATGTTGACTGTGTGTCTAAAGCTGTTAGTCAATCATCCAAACCATTCAAGACAAATAGGGACGATGGCTACAGGGTTACGTACCTTATGGCCATGGCTAAGCTGAAAGAGTTGGAAAACTCGGTGGCTTCCTACAAGCATAAGGGACTCATGGCCGAGACATATGATTGGGAGGAATCTGACTCATCTTCAGATAAAGAAGATAACAACTGTCTGATGGCCAACATTGATGTCCCATCAACAAGCAACTTCAAACAAGACCTGGTTGAAGCTGAAGCCTTCAGCAGCTAGAGAACTGAAATCCCACATTGATGTCCAAGGTACAAAACTTTATGGCTTACAGTTCTGATGAAAAAGTAAAAATGTTTTAATATATGCTTGTTGATTTAAAAGCTGCTGTTGAGAAGCACAATGTTTTACTGTCTAAAATCTCTAATCTTAAAATTGATCTTGACATAAAAACTAATAAAATGGACAGTTTCCATAAGTTGGAAACTGAGCTTGAAGAATTAAAACACATCAATTCCATTTTATTAGAGGAAAAGAGAGAAACAGACATAAAACATGCAAAGCTTCAAAAGATTGTTGACTCTTGGTGCCAATCTGCACAAAAAGTCAACCATTGCATCAGTCAACAGATCCCTGCACAAATCCAAGCCTATCTTGGAGGGGATGTTGACAAAGCAGCTTCTGTTGTTGAGATAGATAATCTGAAAACTGAGTTATCCACTATTGGTGAGCTTCCCAGCACTTTCATTCAGAAAGTAAATGGTAAGCTAGTCTCAACAAACAGGTTTGTCAGGCCTCAAAATACTAACAGCTTGTGTGAAAAAGGTCCAAAAACTGATGATGGAATATGTTCTCCGTCAAATCCGCCTGGTAAGTGCTCTACTGATTCAAACAAGCAAAAGAAAGGAAAACTAGCTAATGCTGCAGTTGTGGACTCTAAACCTATTGACAAAACAGGCTCTGGGTCTAAAGCTGATGGTAAGAGACCTGTTAATCCTTTTGATGCTAATCATTTTGAGAAAACGTGTTCAAAAGGTAAGCAGCCTACTTTCAACAGGGGTAAGTCTCATGTTGAAAGTAAATCTGTTGTGGTTTCAAATAAGTTTATAAATCATAATGGAAAATTGGTTATAAATGAAGGTAAGTCTTTCAAAACCAAAAGCTGTGATTATGTTGAGAGGCAACGTCCATCACATCTCAGTAAGAGCAAAGTCAAAAGTCATTGCTCAACCTGAGAAATTTGGGAATAAGTTTCAAAACCTGTGGAAGCTCAAAGACCATTCAAACTTCTCGTGTTTGATATTTGTCCTCCCAAAAAAAGGAAAGAAGATACAGGAAAAGCTATTGCCATTGTGCCTTCAACCCAAACTGTTGATTCATCTAAAAATAGTAATAAGTTTGCTAAACCTGCTGACAGAATCAACAAGAATAACTCAGAATTTGATTCTGGAGTCTCTTCTTCCAAAAAGACTAAAAAGAAAAAATGCTATAAGTGTGGGAAGAAGACACATATGGCCAAAGACTGTCCTGAAACTATGGACGTGAGGCTTGTTGACTCTGCTAGTTCCATCATTGCAAAAACAAGAAGTGTTGGAAGTAACATAGTCAATGAGGATAGTATCCAAGCTGATACAATCAAAATAGGTAAAATTAACATTGATATCACTGGTCCATCAACAAATGTTGATGAAGTAGGAGAACTCATCCCTATGATGAGTTCCACTAAAAACAACTTATATTTTTCTCTTGACACTCTATAGGACAAACAACCATCCCAGGTTTGGTACTTGGACAGTGGCTGCTCAGGACATATGACAGGTTGCAAGGAGTCGCTGAGTGATCTCAAGCTTGAAAAAGGGCCAAAAGTCATATTTGGTGACAATGTATAAGGATCCACAGATGGATATGGAACTCTTAAAGCTGGTGTAGCTGGATTCAAAATAGTAGCCTATGTGTCTGGGCTGAAACATAATCTTGTAAGCATAAGTCAACTGTGTGATGCTGGCTACAAGGCTAACTTTGATGAGCACCTGGGTTACGTATTGGATCCCCAAGGAAAAGTTGTGATGTGTGCACAACGAAAGAAAGGTGTATATGTTGTGGACATGAAGTCTGCTGATCCTAGGCTACAGGCTAGAAGAAGGTGTTGACTATGACAAAACATTTGCTCTTGTGCCCAGGTTAGAGGCAATTTGTTTGTTTCTAGCCTACGCTTCTCATAAGAGCATGAAGGTATTTCAAATGGATGTGAAGAGTGCATTTTTGAATGGTAAGCTGCAAGAAGAAGTCTATGTCAAGCAGCCTCCAGGTTTTGAAAATGAGCATCATCCACGTTTTGTCTATAAGTTGGACAAAGCCCTCTATAGTCTAAAGCAAGCCCCTAGAGCCTGGTATGACACTCAAACTGATTTCCATATGACAATGGTTATTCCAGAGGTAAAGTGGATACCACACTGTTCTTAAAGAAGCTGAAGTCTGATATTATGCTTGTTCAAATTTATGTGGATGACATAATATTTGGGTCTACTAATGAGCAGTTATGCAAGAATTTTTCATTACTCATGAAATCTAAATATGAATTGAGTATGATGGGAGAAGTTACTTTCTTTTTAGGATTACAGGTTAAACAAACTTCAATTGGAATTTTCATAAATCAAAGAAAGTATACTTTAGATCTTTTGAAAAACTTTAAATTTGATCAAAGTTCTCCTATCAAAACCCCAATGGCAACCAATGTAAAGTTGGATTCAGATGCCAGTGGAAAAGCTATTTCAGTAACAACTTACAGAGGCATGATTGGGAGCTTGCTATATTTAACTGCTAGTAGACCAGATATTATGTTTGCTACCTGTTTATGTGCTAGGTTTCAAACTGATCCTAAAGAATCACATCTAGCTGCTGTAAAATGAATCTTCAGATACCTTAAGGGTACACCAGGCATGGGTCTTTGGTACCCTAAAGACTCAAGTCTTGGGCTAACAGGATACCCAGATTCTGATTTTGCAGGCTGCAGGCTAGACAGAAAAAGCACAAGAGGTGGGTGTCAACTCATTGGTGGTAAGTTGATAAGTTGGTGTAGCAAGAAACAGAACTCAGTTTCTTCTTCTACTACTAAAGCTAAGTATATTTTTGCTGGAAGCTGCTATGGGCAGATTCTATGGATGCAGCATCAACTTGAAGACTATGGACTTGTATATAGGAAAACCCTATTTTGTGTGATAATACAAGTGCTATAGCTATCTCCAACAATCCAATATTTCATTCCAGAACAAAACATATAGAGGTAGGACAACACTTCATCAGGGATCACATCCAGAAAGGTAATGTGGAGGTAAGTTTTATTTCCACAGATGAACAGCTTGCAGACATTTTCACCAAGCCTCTTGAAAAAAATAGGTTTAATCATCTTGTAAGCAAGTTGGGCATGTTAAAGAGAAGTGACTAAGTGTCCTAAATGTTCTAAGTTATTATATGTCTCACACTACTCAAGTTTATCAGAACAGCTTAGACAGAACAGGCTATGCATGTTCTACACTTAGCCAAGTTCTGAAAACTTGAACAGCTTGAGCGTATAACAGATTTGACACTATCAGTTTCCATCTCAAACCTGATCTGTTGATCAAATCTCTAACCTGCTCACTCTCTCAATTTGTCATACAAGACATTGTCTTGTAACCTGCTCAACTATTGAACACAACCTGTTCTTCATAGCTGCACAGGTTGAATGAACAGCTTGTGATGACCTGCTCATCACAGGATTGACCAACATCTTAGACCATCAGTTTTAATTACCTTTCTTCACGATTAAGTTATTTAATTTATGTATTTATTTAACTTAATTACTGCGGATAATGTGTGTTAACGTGTGTTAGTGAATAAAAAGGGCTCAAGTGGTCTGACAACCGTTCTGACATGGACAACCATTCCGTTTTCCGTTAAAGAACTTTTCAAATCAACAGTCCAAACTTTTCTCTCTCATAGTCACTCACATTCAAACCCTATAAATACCCCTCTACTGTTTCATCTCCGTCTTCCTTACTCCTTCTATAACTTCCAAAGAACCTTAAATTCGACTAACTCTCTTTTGCTCATATCCTCACTATTCTCACTATGGCTCACCGAAACAACCCCTTTCTCCCAGTATTTGTTGGTGCAGATGTTCAGACACATTCTTCTGTCACCATAATGCTAACACTGAAACCCACAAACTACATAGCCAACCTAACAATTCCCAAAAACTAAGTGGGGAAAGGTTATGAGAATATGGTGGAGTTTCTAAAGGTTCATCCTCTGCATTATGCCATGACTGCCACCCCTGGTGTCCTGTACCAGGAAATGGTCTATGAGTTCTGGTACACCTGTGCCTATGACCAAGCAACCAAAGTCATAAGGCGAACCATTCTCAATGGGACTCAAACAACTGAGATCACTACTGGTCTTATCAGGGAAGTTCTGCATCTCCCTGTGACTGAAACTTATGATCAGCCACAGCCTGAAAATGATCAGATGGGAAATCTGCTTCGCTTTTGTGGTGTGGCAGAACCCAAGATTGGAGCCACTCTGTTCAGGAAGGATCTATCACCCACTTACAACTTCTTATTTGCCTCTGTAGTGATGTGCTTCAGCAGCAAAGTTGGTTCCTTTTACCAACTCAGCCGTGATGAGATCCCCATAGTCTTACAGCTTATGAACATGGCTCGGTGGATTTTCATGAATTTGAGGAACCTGGTGCAGCAGGAAACACGTCCAGCTGCTGTTAGATACCCACGGTTTCTGAGCCTCATTTTCAAGCATGTCTGTGGTGAGCATTTATACAACTCTCAGCCTATGTTACGTACTACTGCTTTCCCAGTGATTGGGAATAGAGTTTTCTACACCCCTGTACTTCCAAATAAGCCTCCTCTATCAACACCAATGAGAAGGCTGCTTGGTATGGTGGAAGGACCCTCTACTGTGAAGGAGGATCCAGTGACTGCTCAAAAGGGAAAATTCAAATCCAGGGCTAAATTTGTTAAAAGAGCCCTGGAATCGACTCAAGCTGAGCCTGTCAGCAAGAAGGCAAAAACAGCTAAGTCCAAGTCTGCCCCATCAGCCTCTGTGGCTGAGGGGGAGCATGCTTCTCACCCTGGTTCATATGTTGAACCTGAAGCCTTTGTGGCTGGTGCCTCTGTGGCACCTGAGACTATGGAATAGGCCAACCCACTTGTTTCTGACCCAGTCTCACCACTAGTCCAAACAGAACCTCTCATCACCTCTCCACAACATCAATCCTCCATTTCATCTCTCAGATCCTACAGACGCAAATCCTTAGCAAAAAAGAAACCAACAAACCAAACCAGCCCCTCTGACCCCTCTCAACAGGAGTCAGTTGAAAAAAACGCAACCCCTGCTGCTTCTCCTATTTTGGGAGAAGGTTCAACATACTTGGAGCAGGCTTCACTCCAACAAGAGTCTACCTTGAGTCAGCCTAGTCCCTCTGGTTCCTCCCAACAGGAGCCAATTGTACATATGGAGACAACCACATCAACTATTCCAGCCTCCCAACAGGCTGAGAATATTGAAAGACAGGAGTTCACTCCACTCCACACTGAGTCCACACAGTCTCCACTTCATACGTTTCATACACAACCTGAGTCTGCACGAGGTGTCAAACCTGCTGGATTAGACCATCCTGTAGATCAGCCTCCAACTTCTTCTCCTCATGATACAGCTGTTGTACACCCGACAGCTGCTGAAGGACCAACATCCCAAGCTGATGAACCACAGGGAACAGACCATCGCTCTGGTGAGGCTGCACCTCAAATGTAAATTCCATCAGCAGGTTTCACCACTGTTGATGTTGAAATGCACATGCCATCTCCCCATGATGAGGCACCTCTAGACGAAGATGCTGCTAAGGGAACCACCCTAGGCTTTGATGAAGGTGCTGCAACACAAGCTGCATCTGAAAGGCCATCATTCTCTATCCCTTCTTCTGATTAAGCAGCTACAGCCACTGCTGAGGGACCTATTGACCCTTCTAAGCAGGGCCATATTACTTTTGCCCAAGCTATGGAACTTCTGTCCAAAGTAACCCTTCCCTCTCCATCAGATCCTCAAACACCTGCCTCATCCTCATCCCACTCTCATTCCTCTCCTTTTACACAATCCAAACAGTCCACCCACACTCCTCCATCCCCCAAATATCTTCCTTTGAAGGATCAGCTTTCTTTGCTGACCAACAATGTTGGCTCTTTAGAACATTCCATGACTTCTCTACCCTCAATAATCTAAGACTCTGTGTCTGCACAGCTCCAGGGATTCTTAAATCTGTTCAAGAATTCCTTTGCAACCACTCCCCAAGCTGATCAGTCCTTACAGCTGCTTGCACTCACTACACAGCTGCAAAACATCTTCACTACCCTCTCCTCTATCCTTTCCAATCAACAGGGTGTCTGTGTCCTCCAAGACAGCCATATCCCAACAGCTATCCACTCTCCTCACCACTTTCACTACCACCCTTCCTACTACACTGGCGAGCTTAAACACTTTAATATTTTCTCTATCCAATTCTGTGTCAGCAAACCTTGATGATGTGCAAGACTCTCTTGAATTACATCTTGTACAACTTCAAAGTTTGCTGTTCAGAGCTTCTAACAGAGAAAATCTCGTTAAGCTGTCTTCAATTGCTAATTCCCAATCCTCTTCTCTTCAGACATGCCTTACCCAGCTTGCAGAGGTTAAGGACAATCTGGCTTTCTTAGGGCATAGCCTGGTTGGCCCCAAGCCTGCTGCCAAAACTGCTGCTAACCCTCCTGAATTTGTTTCTCCAGGCAGAGCAGTTGTTGAAGGTTCTGAGCCATCTACTTCAAAGGGGGAGAAGTTGTCTGCCTCAAAGACTAAGTCTAAGGGTGAGAAACCCTCTTCTCCTTCTAAAGAAAAATCAGCATTTGTTGGTAAAGCAGCAGGTGCATCACAAACAGGTCCAACTGAAGATGTCTTCCAACCCACTGAAGCTGCTCAGCCTACTCAGGCTGGATCTCCAAACCCTGCACAAACTAAGGGGGGAGGAATCCATTCCTGGGGACTGGCCAAGCAGATGGAGGAATCTGATTCTGGAAGAAGAAGAAGAAGAAGAAGAAGAAGAAGAAGAAGTGGTTCCTGAAGCTGTTCAAACTGTAACAGCTAAAGGGAAGAGGAAAGCAGTTGTAGACCCGGATCACCAAAGAGCAGTGCAACTAAAGTTTGACATGTCAAGGGCTAAGGAAATGGGTATTCCTATGGAGAAATACTATGAGTACAGAGATGGACAGCTCCAAGCCCTGGAAAGACTAAGAAAGGAAGAAGCCTCAGCCAAAGCTGCCAGATCCTTTGCACTCAAAGAGGCAAGCAAAATAAAAATGCCTTCTTTGGATGTGCAAAGAAAATTGCTTGAAACTGCTAAGGAGTCAGCGGTTCAAAAGGAAAGTGATACGGAACAGGGTGCTCCGGTCTCAGTGACCAAGTCCAAGCAAGCATCCTCTGCAAGAGCCCAAATCCACTTTGACAACTTGGCAAGAAAAAAGTTCTTTGACGTTGCTGACAAAAGACTTGCCAAGGAATCTATTGTCAAAGTTGTCCCCATCTCAAGAAAAGGCAAACAGTGGAAACTACAGATAACCAGATTGGGTGCTACAGGCCCAGAACTGGAAGCATATGATTACAATGACGTTGCTCAGACGGGACTAAGAGAATGGGTGGAGTTGGCAGTTGCCCTGATCCAATCTAAGTCTAAACCAGCTAAGACTATCAGGGCATATGTCAAAAAGTTGATGGAAAGAGTGAGAGATCTTGGCCTGATTTCAGAATAGAAAACTAAGGGTATCTCAGTGTCTACCCCCAAAATAAAGGCATAGAGAAACAGACTGGATACAGAGCTGGAGGAATTCCTGTTCATGATTGAACAAGGTGATGTTGCAGTAGCAATCAAAGGAGTAGACCACTGCCTGCCTAAAGGAATGGAATTTGAGGATGGCAAGCTGATTGAAGAACCTGAGCTGGGGGTATTTTTTGTAGATCCCCTGACAATGAAGAAGTGCTTCCAAAGAGCATCAGATCTGCACAAAGTGGGTCTCAAATAGCTTGTTGCATTCAGACTTGCAAACTCCTTCAGGCAATCCATAAAGTGGAGAGCAGCCATCTGGGTTCAGCTCAGAGGTTTCTATGGAAGAGGGGAGCTTCAACGTCCCAGTTTCATGTTCCTCGGAGTTGAAATAGAGGAACTGGATGAAACCAGAGAGCAGCTTGAAGAGTTGTTCATAGAAGAAGTACCACCACTGCCCTGAGATCCATCTACTATCTGAGTAGGTGAAGAATGGAAGTTGACCATCAGTTGGTACGAAATGACCCTTCACTATTCACTGCACTAAAAGCCCAGATCCAGATTGGCGGTACATCCCAAGATAATATTAACCAAGCAACCTTTTAATACCAAATGGCCTACCGTGTCCAGAACCATTCTCTGGATATCTTGGTGCCCGGACAAGAAAATTCTGGTGATGCCCTGTTTATAGATGTGGACTCCAACGCAACTCCAACCTGCACATCTGTGCCCACGCAATTGTCTCCAGATGAACTACTTAAATTGCTTCCAGAAAAATGGGTAACAAACTGTGAGCAGATTCATCAAACCCCTGTCCAATCCACAACTGCCCCAGAATTCATCAGACACCAAAATGGACTTGTTGAAGTCAATTTCTCGACAAGCCCGAAAAAGCCAAAAATCTTCCCTACAATCCATATGATTGAGCCCACGCAACCCCAACTCTCAGAACCCCTAGCCCTAATAAACAGATTGAACCACTGCTCTTTTGATGTATGCAATTGTCTGGATTGCATAGAAGAAGCATTCAAGGTTGAGTATGACGAAGACGTCCTGAAGAGAAAGAAAAAAGGATCACAGAAGAAGCTAAAAGAAAAAATGAAGCTGGTGATACTTCGGTTGGTCTTCTCGGAGAACCTTCAGGAAAGTTTGATTACTATGTCCTGTATGGTGATTCTCCTTCAAAACCACCCTGTCAACCTCAAAATAACCTTCCACCAAAACAACGAAATGCAGAATGCTTTGTGATCACCCCATCATCATCCTCCTCTGATTACCAGACTTAATTCCCACCTCTTACCACGTTTGAAAACACCCACCAAAAGACCAAGCATGAATGGAAAATTAAAAATCCTAATGTTGTTGGTCCAACAGGTGTCTCTAGCTCCATTAATGCTGCAGAAGCTACCCTGAATTGGCAAAGCAAGAATGTTGTTGCTCAAAACCATGCTCTCACCTCCATTTTGGCCCAACAAAAGAGTTTTACAAAGACCCAAGAAGCTCTTTCTGTTAAGATTCGTTCTCTTGAAGATATGATAAGGGAAATCAGAACCAAAATGCTAAGTCTCCATGATGAACTTCTTGAAATTGTTCTTATAATCCCTGCTACACAAACCTCAAGAGACTTGGTCCAAAAAAAACAGAGATGAAGTGCTTAAAAGCTCAGCTAATGGATCTTGAAAGGCAACATAAACAGCAAAGTGTATTTACTCTTGTCGATGATCCACGGAGATTACCCTCTGCTCCGTTTGTCAAGACAGCTTTTGAACCCAAACTTTACCCTCACCTCCGTTCCAAGAATCATCCCCATCCCTTTCTTTGTGGTCCACAGAACACTCAAAGAAAATTTCACAAAAATCCTCACTCCCAGAAAATAACAAAAATCCGTCTACAGGCAATACAGGTTACTCAATTGATGATATTTCAATGGTAGCCTCCTCAAAAGCCCCAGATTTGATGCCAATTGAGAAAGCAAACCCAATCTCATCAATCCTACAAACAATAGCCCAAAGAGAAGCTCCAAGTGTTCTGCCAATCATTACATCCACAGATGATAGTCTTGACCATGCTGAAGCCTTTGAACACTTGTTCCTTCTTGAACCAGAGACTACAATGCCAAATGATACTGAAATTAACTTCGAGCTAGAATACGTCAGATCAAACACATCACCACAGAGGAGAGGTCACTACCCAAAATCAGACTTGAAGCAACAATTCACCTTTGATGACATCCCACCTTCGAAATGTTGGGAAAGAAGCATAGAAATGCTAACATGGAGCTCCACAGAACTCCAATATTATGAGATAGATGTGGACTCCAACGCAACTCCAACCTACACATCTGTGCCCACGCAAGTGTGTCGAGATGAACTACTTAAATTTCTTCCAGAAAAATGTGTAACAAACTATGAGCAGATTCATCAAACCCCTGTCCAGTCCACAACTACCCAAGAATTCATCACACACCAAAATGGACTTGTTGAAGTCAATTTCTCAACAAGCCCGAAAAAGCCAAAAAGCTTCCCTACAATCCATATGATTGAGCCCAAGCAACCCCAACTCTCAGAACCCCTAGCCCTAATAAACAGATTGAACCACTGCTCTTTTGATGTATGCAATTGTCTGGATTGCATAGAAGAATCATTCAAGGTTGACTATGATGAAGACGTCCTGAAGAGAAAGAAAAAAGGATCACAGAAGAAGCTAAAAGAAAAAATGAAGCTGGTGATACTTCGGTTGGTCTTCTCGGAGAACCTTCAGGAAAGTTTGATTACTATGTGCTGTATGGTGATTCTCCTTCAAAACCACCCTGTCAACCTCAAAATAACCTTCCACCAAAACAACCAAATGCAGAATGCTTTGTGATCACCCCATCATCATCCTCCTCTGATTACCAGACTGAATTCCCACCTCTTACCACGTTTGAAAACAGCCACCAAAAGACAAAGCATGAATGGAAAATTAAAAATCCTAATGTTGTTGGTCCAACAGGTGTCTCTAGCTCCATCAATGCTGCAGAAGCTACCCTGAATTGGCAAAGCAAGAATGTTGTTGCTCAAAACCATGCTCTCACCTCCATTTTGGCCCAACAAAAGAGTTTTACAAAGACCCAAGAAGCTCTTTCTGTTAAGATTCGTTCTCTTGAAGATATGATAAGGGAAATTAGAACCAAAATGCTAAGTCTCCATGATGAACTTCTTCAAATTGTTCTTATAATCCCTGCTACACAAACCTCAAGAGACATGGTCCAAAAAGAAACGGAGATGAAGTCCTTAAAAGCTCAGCCAATGGATCTTGAAAGGCAACATAAACAGCAAAGTGTATTTACTCTTGTCGATGATCCACGAAGATTACCCTCTGCTCCGTTTGTCAGGACAACTTTTGAACCCAAACTTTACCCTCACCT
Source organism: Centrapalus pauciflorus (assembly GCA_020465985.1). Classification (NCBI taxonomy): domain Eukaryota; kingdom Viridiplantae; phylum Streptophyta; class Magnoliopsida; order Asterales; family Asteraceae; genus Centrapalus; species Centrapalus pauciflorus. The sequence goes on from JAANYP010003092.1 coordinate 55,302, forward strand.
CCGTTCCAAGAATCATCCCCATCCCTATCTTTGTGGTCCACAGAACACTCAATGAAATCTTCTCAAAAAACCTCACTCCCAGAAAATACCAAAAATCCGTCTACAGGCAATACAGGTTACTCAATTGATGATATTTCAATGGTAGCCTCCTCAAAAGCCCCAGATTTTATGCCAATTGAGAAAGCAAACCCAATCTCATCAATCCTACAAACAATAGCCCAAAGAGAAGCTCCAAGTGTTCTGCCAATCATTACATCCACAGATGATAGTCTTGACCATGCTGAAGCCTTTGAACACTTGTTCCTTCTTGAACCAGAGACTACAATGTCAAATGATACTGAAATTAACTTCGAGCCAGAATACGTCAGATCTAACACATCACCACAGAGGAGAGGTCACTACCCAAAATCAGACATGAAGCAAGAATTCACCTTTGATGACATCCCACCTTCGAAATGGCGGGAAAGAAGCATAGAAATGCTAACATGGTGCTCCACAGAACTCCAATATTATGAGATAGATGTGGACTCCAACCTGCACATCTGTGCCCACGCAATTGTCTCGAGATGAACTACTTAAATTGCTTCCAGAAAAATGGGTAACGAACTATGAGCAGATTCACCAAACCCCTGTCCAGTCCACAACTACCCCAGAATTCATCAGACACCAAAATGGATTTGTTGAAGTCAATTTCTCAACAAGCCCGAAAAAGCCAAAAATCTTCCCTACAATCCATATGATTGAGCCCACGCAACCCCAACTCTCAGAACCCCTAGCCCTAATAAACAGATTAAACCACTGCTCTTTTGATGTATGCAACTGTCTGGATTGCATAGAAGAAGCATTCAAGGTTGAGTATTACGAAGACGTCACGAAGAGAAAGAAAAAAGGATCACAGAAGAAGCTAAAATAAAAAATGAAGCTGGTGATACTTCGGTTGGTATTCTCGGAGAACCTTCAGGAAAGTTTGATTACTATGTCCTGTATGGTGATTCTCCTTCAAAACCACCCTGTCAACCTCAAAATAACCTTCCACCAAAACAACCAAATACAGAATGCTTTGTTATCACCCCATTATCATCGTCCTCTGATTACCAGACTGAATTCCCACCTCTTACCACGTTTGAAAACACCCACCAAAAGACCAAGCATGAATGGAAAATTAAAAATCCTAATGTTGTTGGACCAACAGGTGTCTCTAGCTCCATCAATGCTGCAGAAGCTACCCTGAATTGGCAAAGCAAGAATGTTGTTGCTCAAAACCATGCTCTCACCTCCATTTTGGCCCAACAAAAGACTTTTACAAAGACCCGAGAAGCTCTTTCTGTTAAGATTCGTTCTCTTGAAGATATGATAAGGGAAATCAGAACCAAAATGCTAAGTCTCCATGATGAACTTCTTCAAATGGTTCTTATAATCCCTGCTACACAAACCTCAAGAGACTTGGTCCAAAAAGAAACGGAGATGAAGTTCTTAAAAGCTCAGCTAATGGATCTTGAAAGGCAACAGAAACAGCAAAGAGTATTTACTTTTGTCGATGATCCACGGAGATTACCCTCTGCTCCGTTTGTCAGGACAACTTTTGAACCCAAACTTTACCCTCACCTCCGTTCCAAGAATCATCCCCATCCCTTTCTTTGAGGTCCACAGAACACTCAAAGAAAATTTCCAAAAAATCCTCACTCCCAGAAAATACCAAAAATCCATCTACAGGCAATACAGGTTACTTAATTGATGATATTTCAATGGTAGCCTCCTCAAAAGCCCCGGATTTTATGCCAATTGAGAAAGCAAACCCAATCTCATCATTCCTATAAATAATAACCCAAAGAGAAGCTCCAAGTGTTCTGCCAATCATTACATCCACAGATGATAGTCTTGACCATGCTGAAGCCTTCGAGCCAGAAGATGTTGGATCTGAGACATCACCACAGAGGAGAGGTCACTACCCAAAATCAGACTCGAAGCAACAATTCACCTTTGATGACATCCCACCTTCGAAATGGCAGGAAAAAGCATAGAAATGCTAACATGGTGCTCCGCGGAACTCCAATACTATGAGATAGATGTGGTCATCAGAAGGTTTCTAACAAGGACACAAGGTTTCCTCAGAGATTGGTATCTCAGCCTTGGAGAATATAGACAATCGCAAGTTCAACAATCTCATTCTCCAGAAGAATTCATGCATATAGTCTATAGTCAATTCATCGAAAGCCCAGTAGAACAAACTATCCATTCTAGAGAAGAGTTTTTAAAAATGAAGTGTTGTTCATTTCAGAAGAAAGATCTCGAGAGACATTACGATAGAATGTATCAGCTGATCCTCAATGCACTTGGAATTAAAAAAACATGACGGTTGCTCAAGCCTCATTAGGTGAAATGTATCAGCTGATCTTCAATGCGCTTGCAAAGTTGTGCAATCAAAAGAAGTTTCTTGTTGAATTTGACAAAACAGGAAAGCGCCTTGGCTCTGCCTGTGATGATAGACACCTCCAAATAAAGTGCAAGGACAAATCTACATGTGATTGTTCACATTCTTCAAAGAGGACTCATCACAAGAAGTTACAAAAGTTTGGAAAACATCATTCCTCAAAAAGACCTTTTGGCAAGCCAAATCACAAGAGGAGATGGAAATACATAAAGAAAATGACGCATAGGGGACGAACCATAGATAGGTGCTACATCTGTAACAAGAAAGGACACTTTGAAAAGGACTGAAAAGACAGACGAAAAACTCAAGCACTAATGGAGACGCTCAATAAAATTGAGCCTGTTGATGTTTCAGATCTTGAATCTGTTTATTCTTTTGAAGATGAACCTGACGAAGCGCTATGTGCAGTAGATTATTCTGACTCGTCTTTTGAAGAGGAACTCACTGACTCGGAATATCATTCGGAGGCAGAATTGTTCACAATAACCATTTCACCAATAGCCAAATTTCACCTTCTCACCGATACATACGCCAAGCCAATCCCAATAATTGCATTCTTTGATACATGATCTACGGTTTCAGTTTTGAACCCTAAAGTCCTTCAAGAGAATTACTGGAAACCATATCAACAGTACTTGAAGGTAGGTAATGGAGAGACATTTGTCATTGACAAAATAAGTGATCCTGTGTACATAAGACTTTTTCCTAAATGTGTCATAAGACACCGATTTTTAGGCTGAAGTCTACATGGAAAAGATCTCTTAATTGGATTTGATATTATTCACCGGTTGCCGGATTTAAGGTTCGGAAAACAAGGGCTCCGTTATAAAAGCTTCTTAAATCCATGGAGTATTGTTTCAAAACTCTATATGACCTCTTTGGCCACCCTTGACAACCTCAAGCAACAAATAATTCAGACCTCCTGTGCCTCCAGCCTCACCGAATTCCTCACGAATAACAAATCCCCTTTGTGTTTAAATCCATCAAGGCATTTCCTTGGCATGAAGATTTTTGATGGAAAATATCAACCTCAGCCACACATTGCGAAAGAGTTGCACAAGTTTCCAGAAAAGTTGACGTCATAAAAAGAAGTACAACAGTTTCTTGGATTGGTCAATTATATGGCTGATTTCATGCCTAAATTTTTTAATCACACAGTTCATCTGTTCCCCATGCTAAAAAAGAATCCTACAGAATGGTTAGAGAAACAAAAAAAATGTTGTGAAGGCCATTAAGCAACTTGCTGATGTGATGCCTCCCTTAAAGATTCCCACGCCAACTGACAAAAGGCTTCTTCAGACAGATGCTAGTGACGAATACTGGGCTGCAGTACTGTCAGTCCAAGATGGGAATAATGTCAGAGAAATTTCTGGCAACAAGAGTGGCACGTTCAAAATGTCAGAACAACATTACCACTCTACCTACAAGGAGATTCTTGCCGTGAAAAGAGGAATTGAAAGATTCCAGTTCCATCTAATCAGACAACATTTCTTGATGGAAATGGACGTGTCATCTTTTCCACGGATGTTACAGTTCAAGAGAAAGATGCTCCCTGAAGCTCAACTGTTGAGGTGGTCAAATTGGTTTTCCCAATGGCAGTTCACAGTGAAAAACATCATGGTAATCGTTCGGATTAGGAAAATAGATGATAAAATTAGTTCCAAGTTCACTCGGTTTTCCATATCTAGGTACAAGGTGGGTTTCACAGTAATCATTGATGGCCTTTTCCCATTCCATGGCTAGAGGATCATCTATGGACCACACGTCTTTGTCTTCAAGAACATTTATCCGGATGGTTTCTAGTTTTACATTATTCGTGCTTGCCAAGGCTCTGCGTATTTCAAGCCATGTGTGTAGGTTACGGATCCTAAACGAAAAGCTGGATGGATTGTTCTGATACCATTCCATGATGAAGGCGAATGGAGAATGGTAAACTTGCGACTTTTCCTGGTTCAGATATGTATATGGTATAAACAAACAGGGCCTTCAGAACAGGATTATGCCATACTTTTTCTTTGGATGGGTCAACAACTAGATCCATTGGTTTGACGGTTGGACCATTGGAAAAGAAATGATGTCGGATTACATTGAACTGGAATTTTTCAATTCCTCTTTTGACGGCAAGAATCTCCTTGTAGGTAGAGTGGTAATGTTGCTCTGACATTTTGAATGTGCTGCTCTTGTAGCCACAAATTTCTCTGACATTATTCCCATCTTGGACTAACAGTACTGCAGCCCAGTATTCGTCACCAGCATCTGTCTGAAGAATGCTTTTGTCAGTTGGCATGGGAATCTTTAAGGGAGGCATCACATCAGCAAGTTGCTTAATGGCCTTCACAGCATTTGTTTGTTTCTCTGACCATTCTAGAGGATACTTTTTTAGCATGGGGAACAGAAGAACTGTGTGATTAGGCAATTTAGGCATGAAATCAGCCATAGAATTGACCAATCCAAGAAAGAGTTGTACTTCTTTTTGTGACGTCAGCTTTTCTAGAAACTTGTGCAACTCTTTTGCAATGTGTGGCTAAGGTTGATATTTACCATCAAAAATATTCATGCCAAGGAAATCTATTGAGCTTGCTCCATTCTGATAACATTATCCTGTATTGTTTCACAATAGAATGAAACTTCAAAAGTAAGTCAATATGGGATTCTTCATTTAGTGAGAAAAACAGGATGTCATCGATGTAGACCAACGTATTCTCAAGAATTGGTTCAAAAATTTATTCCATTGCCTTTTGAAATACAGATGGAGCATTTTTTAACCAAATGGCATCACTTTCCATTGGTAATGGTGATTTGGAATGTAAAAGGCAGTTTTTGGCCTGTCTTCAGGTTTAATACCTAATTGCAAAAATCCTGCTGTAAGATCGAATTTTGATAGTACCTTTGCATTAACCAATGACTGGAACAATGACCTATTTTGTGGAAGGTGAAACTTGTCATCTGCCAAAAAGTGATTAAGATGCTGGTAATTGATAACCAGTCTTAACTTTCCACGGACTTGTTCACTTCTTTTGTTGACATAAAATGCTTCGCATGCCGAAGGCGATGTGGTTGATTCAATAATTCCTTGGTCAACAAGTCTGAACATTCTTTGACCGCCAGCTGGTAATGATCTGGGTTCATTCCTGGATGGCTTGCCTTGGTGGGGATAATATCCTTATTTTGCCGAAATGTGAGGGAGACAAAGAATGATGGATTTAACCACAAGGGGGATTTGTTTTTCGCGAGGAATTCGGTGTGGCTAGAGGCACAGGAGGTCTGAATGATTTGTTGCTTGAGGTTGTCAAGGGTGGCCGAAGAGGTCATATAGAGTTTCGGAACAATACTCCATGGATTTAAGAAGCTTTTATAAGGGAGCCCTTGTTTTCCGAACCTTAAATCCGGAAACCGGTGAATAATATCAAATCCAATTAAGAGACCTTTTCCATGTAGACTTGAGCCTATAAATCGGTGTCTTATGACACATTTAGGACAAAGTCTTATGTACACGGGATCACTTATTTTGTCACTGACAAATGTCTCTCCATTAGCTACCTTCAAGTACTGTTGATATGGTTTCCAGTAAATCTCTGGAAGGACTATAGGTTTCAAAACTGAAACCGTAGATCCTGTATCAAAGAATGCAATTACTGGGATCGGCTTGGCGTATGTATCGGTGAGAAGGTGAACTTTGGCTATTGGTTAGGGTTGTTGTTCTAACGACATGATTTGAGGGGTTTGATCTTGAGACAACAGGTTGGCTTGTGGTGGTTGGGAAATGGTTATTGTGAATAATTTTGCATCCGAGTGATATTCCGAGTCAGTGGGTTCTTCTTCAGAAGACGTGTCAGAATAAGCTATTGCACATAGGGCTTCTTCAGGTTCATCTTCAAGAGAATAAACAAATTCAAGATCCGAAACATCAAGAGGCTCAATTTTGTTGAGCCTCTCGGGTTTTTCTCTATCTTTGCAGTCTTTTGCAAAGTGTCCTTTCTTGTTACAGATGTAGCACCTATTAATGGTTCGTCCCCTATGCCTGTTTTTCTTTATGTATTTCCATCTGCTCTTGTGATTTGGCTTGCCAAAAGGTCTTTTTGAGGAACGACGTTTTCCGAACTTTTGAAACTTCTTGTGATGAGATCTCTTTGAAGAATGTGAACAATCACATGTAGATTTGTCCTTGCACTTTATTTGGAAGTGTCTGTCATTACAGGCAGAGCCAAGGCGCTTTCCTGTTTCTTCAAATTCAACAAGAAACTTCCTTTGATTGCACAAGTTTGCAAGCGCATTGAGGATCAGCTGATACATTTCACCTATTGATGCTTGACCAACCGTCATGTTTTTTAATTCCAAAGCTCTTTATGCTTCGTTCGCGAGGGTTCTGGAAAGGAGTTCAAGAAAACCTGTTTAACGTTAACATCATCAACTCTGTTGAGACAATAGATCTTTTCGACATTCTATCGTAATGTCTCTCGAGATCTTTCTTTTGAAATGAACAACACTTCATTTTTAAAAACTCTTTTCTAGAATGGATAGTGTGGTATACTGGGCTTCCGATGATATCACTATAGACTATATGCATTATTCTTATGGAGAACGAGACTGTTGAACTTGCAATTGTCTATATTCTCCAAGGCTGAGATACCAATCTCTGAGGTGACCTTGTTTCCTTGTTAGAAACCTTTTGATGACCACATCTATCTCATAATATTGGAGTTCTGTGGAGCACCATGTTAGCATTTCTATGCTTCTTTCCCGCCATTTCGAAGGTGGGATGTCATCAAAGGTGAATTGTTACTTCGAGTTTGATTTTGGGTAGTGACCTCTCCTCTGTGGTGATGTCTTGGATCTGACGTATTCTGGCTCGAAGTTAATTTCAATATCATTTGGCATTGTAGTCTCTGGTTCTTGAAGGAACAAGTGTTCAAAGGCTTCAGCATGGTCAAGACTATCATCTGTGGATGTAATGACTGGCAGAACACTTGGAGCTTCTCTTTGGGCTAATGTTTGTAGGAATGATGATATTGGGTTTGCTTTCTCAATTATGATGAAATCCGGGTCTTTTGAGGAGGCTACAATTGAAATATCATTAATTAAGTAACTTGTATTGTTTGTAGACAAATTTTTGGTATTTTCTGGGAGTGAGGGTTTTTGGGAAAATTTCTTTGAGTGTTCTGTGGACCACAAAAAAAGGGATGCGAATGAATCTTGGAATGGAGGTGAGGGTAAAGGTTGAGGTTCAAAAGTTGTCCTGACAAACGGAGCAGAGGGTAATCTCCATGGATCATCGACAAGAGTAGATACTCTTTGCTGTGTATGTTGTCTTTCAAGATCCATTAGCTGAGCTTTGAAGAACTTCATCTCTGCTTCTTTTTGGACCAAGTCCCTTGAAGTTTGCATAGCAGGGATTATACGAACAATTTGAAGAAGTTCGTCATGGAGACTTTGCATTTTGGTACTGATTTCCCTTATCATATCTTCAAGAGAGAGAATCTTAACAGAAAGAGCTTCTTCGGTCTTTGAAAACTCTTTTGTTGGGCCAAAATGGAGGTGAGAGCATGGTTTTGAGCAACGGCATTCTCACTTTGCCAATTCAGGATAGCTTCTGCAGCAGTGATGGAGCTAGGGACACCTGTTGGACCAACAACATTAGGATTTTTAATTTTCCATTCATGCTTGGTCTTTTGGTGGGTGTTTTCAAACGTGGTAAGAGGTGCGAATTCAGTCTGGTAATCAGAGGACGATGATGATGGGGTGATCACAAAGCATTCTGCATTTGGTTGTTTTGGTGGAAGATTATTTTGAGGTTGAGAGGATGGTTTTGAAGATGAATCACCATACATGACATAGTAATCAAACTTTCCTGAAGGTTCACCGAGAAGACCAACCGAAGTATCACCAGCTTCATATCTTTCCTTTAGCTTCTTCTGTGATCCTTTTTTCTTTCTCTTCGGGACGTCTTCGTCATACTTAACCTAGAATGTTTCTTCTATGCAATCCAGACAATTGCATACATCAAAAGAGCAGTGGTACAATCTGTTTATTAGGGGTGGGGGTTCATAGACTGGGGGTTGTGTGGGCTCAATCATATGGATTGTAGGGAAGATGTTTGGCTTATTCTGGCTTCTTGAGAAATTGACTTGAACAACTCCATTTTGGTGTCTGATCAATTCTGGGGCAGTTGTGGACTGGACAGGGGTTTGATGAATCTGCTCATAGTTTGCTACCCATTTTTCTGGAAGCAATTTAAGTAACTCATCTCGGGATATCGCTTGGGCACATATGTTCAGGTTGGAGTTGCGTTGGAGTCCACATCTATAAACAGGTCATCGCATGAATTTTCCTGTCCGGGCACCAGGATATCCAGAGAATGGTTCAGGTAACGGTAGGGCATTTGGTAATGAAAGTTGCTTGGAAGGTATTAAATTGGGCTGTACCGCCAATCCGGATCTGGGCTTTTAGTGAAGTGAATAGTGAAGGGTCATTTAGTGGCATGATGAAGTTTGGGTAGAAGGTTACAAAAATGGTTCCTGCATTTAGTGTGGTTTGGATGGTACCAAAGTGGATGTGATGGCTAATATGGGAGATCTTTTCTTCCATGGAAAGTTAGGGATAATCAGATAGCTCCAAAGTGGATATGAGTGTATCCTTGAGCTTGACAGTAGCGAAGGAGTTCTGATAGGATTGATAACATGACTAGATGCTCTGAGGTAGTGGCTAGAAGTTGGTGTGAATTAAACTTTGAAGTTTGGACAAATTCCATGACTTGGTGATGTGAGTTTGAAGAACCAATTAATTTGCTTTCCCTTTTTGAAAGAGAACTTGATGGTTTAGAAAATACATTATTTGGATTTACATCTGGCATATCTGTTATAGGTATTCTAGACTCATCAGAAACATAAGAAACTTCATATAACTTCTAAAACTAGACGAAGAACGTGACAAACTATTATCTGAATTCATGAGTGGTTTTTAATATAAACAAAATTTATTTCTATATCCTGGTTTTTGAGATCTACCGCGACTTTTCCTGACGTCGACTTACACACTCCTTAACAAGGAAAACAGAAATCAAAATGTGTTGATAAACCTTACCAGTCTGTTCTTTAAGTTCTTAGCTAAAGATTGGTTTTCTGATGTGAGAGATCCGTAACAAGACGGCAGTCACAGAGCATACTAATCTGAATCTTAGTAAGACGAGAACATATGGCTCTGATACCAAATATGGGTGGGGGGGGGGGGGTGTTACAGCTGATCTATATAAGACCAGTAAGACATACAAGACACAACATACAAGACTCAAAGTAAAATATTAAATAAGACGATCAACTGTGTTTTATAACTTACAACTCCAAGTCGGAAATAAGGAAGAACATCAAAGTATGAAAGGATGGAGATGAGAGAGAGTTGTAGAAAGTAGATTTTATTTCTTTCAAGGGATGATTTGCAAATGAATGGGGAACCTTCCTTTTATAAACAAGGAAAAGGCATGATTACATAAGCAATACATAAGCGTGACATAAGTGCTTACATAAGAATTTACAAAAGCATGACATAAGTGCTTACATAAGAAATTACATAAGCATGACATAAGTGCTTACATAAGAAATTATAAAAGCATGACATAATTCTACTTTACTAGAAAATGACATTATACATATGTCATCATTATTTAAAACACACTAAGCACACTTTTAAACATACTTAATAACATCAAATTATTTCTAGCGGGAATCAGGGTGTGATGGATCATCTTCGTACGGGTCGTAATGGTTACCATCTTCTTCTTTCGGATCATGGTAATCGTTCAGATTAGGAAAATAGATGATAAAGTTAGTTCCAAGTTCACTCGGTTTTCCGTACCTAGGTACAAGGTGGGTTTCACAGTAATCATTTATGGCCTTTTCGCATTCCATGGCTAGAGGATCAGCTATGGACCACACGTCTTTGTCTTCAAGAACATTTGTCCGGATGGTTACTGGTTTTGCACTATTCGTGCTTGCCAATGCTCTGCGTATTTCAAGCCATGTGTGTAGGTTACGAAGCCTAAACGAAAAGCTGGATGGATTGTTGTGATACCATTTCTTGATGAAGGCGAATGGAGAATGGTAAACTTGCGACTTTTCCTGGTTCAGATAGGTATATGGTATAAACGAACAGGGCCTTCTGAACAGGATTATGCCATACTTTTTCTTTGGATGGGTCAACAACTGGATCCATTGGTGTGACGGCTTGAACCATTGGAAAAGAGTGAACTCATGCTTTTGTTCTAGCGGCGTTTCACCAAAGTGGTACTGGAGCATGTACATCAGTAACTTATGTGAGTTGAAGGATATGTCAATGTGTAAGGTCTACGACTGCAAGATCTATCTAGACGCGGATCCGTGAACGAGTGCGGAATCCTCGTTGACGGTTAGACGGACAACTCTCACCCAACGGAAACACGGAGACTATTAGACGCTGAACGAACGACACACGAACGATCCTACGTACTAATTCTCTCCGAAATGGCACTCACCTAGCTGATAAACTCGAGATCGCCTCTTGCTTAATTCCTCACGAATTCTGCCAAAAGGTTACTAATCATTCGAGTCTATCCCTAATTATAGACCCTGATTCGAGTCTGTTGTGGGCCAACCTCGAATCTGGCCTAAGGCCCATTCGAATCTGTCCATCTGACAGACTCGAATCTAGCCCATTCGAATCTAAGGATACATTCGAATCTATCACAGATTCGAATGTCTTCCTTTACCTATTCGAATCTAGCCAATACACTTAAACACTTAAGTGATGAAACTTATGTTTTAACTTATGCTTGAGTTAATCTTTGACCTTTATGTTTGAACTTCTTGTAATACGTTACATCAAGTTCAAACACACAATCAATAACAGACAAACACATATTAAACATATATATCAAAATACTTGTTAATACTCAGAATAATACCTAAACCATAATGCAGATCGATTAGACTGCTATCGTCACACAGGGTGTACCAACAGACTCCCCCTTGACGATAGCTTCTAATTATTTACATTACATCAAATCAAATTTAAGTACTAGAGCTATATATACTACTACCTGCATATAATCCAGCATCTATACAAACTTTAACTACCTTTTGGAACTTCCTGGCTTCAGATCTCCATGTTTTCGTCTCTAACACTTTCAACAATCTTCCTCAGTTCTGCATTCTCCTTATCAAGATTAGAGTTATGCTCTTGGAGTTCACCGACTGCTTTTGTGAGAGTTATGATTTGAACGTTCTGAAAGTCGATACGGCTCTTGAGTTGCATGATTCGTTGATTGTCGGTATAGGCTTCTGATGTAGAAGGGATGGACTGAATGGGAGCAGGATTGAATGGGTGGGGAATGTAGGGTTCATGTTGCTGAGGTGGCGGTGATGGTGGAGCTGTAACTTGGGGTTGGGTCTGGGTTTGAGGCGGAGGTTGTGCATCGGACTCTGATGAAGTCCCCTGCATAAACCTGTGACGTTTGGCCCGTTGCCTTGTCACCAACTGAGCAGTCTCATCTTCTTCAAAATCTGACTCCTCCAATTCCCTGGCCTCTCGCCTCCTCGAACCACCTTCATTGACAATTAATCGCGAACCATAAGTTCCAATTTGAACTTCAGGAACTGCAGCTGCAGGAACTTCCTCTGAATCTGATTCGGATTCTGAAGATATTAATGCGTCATCTGCCCTTTCCGGTTCGTATTCGTCAACATCACGAAATATATCATCTGCATCTCCAGGCGGACTAAGCAGCTCACCCACTAATGCTGCTGCCACATCTTCATTTGCATTAGGACCAGAAGACCATATTTTCTCCAAGGTCTGAGCAATCTGCTCAGATTCGGGGACTGCACCTGAAGTCCCTGCTTCTTGTGCCTGTGGTTGTTCACTGGTTGAAGGCCTGGATGCCTGAATTTGACTAGCAGTTTGTTGCTGTTGGCGTCGTGGATCACGCGGCCTAGCACGCGGCTGTTGTTGGCGTTGTGGTTGCTGTTGCTGTTGCTGTTCCCTATCCAGAATTGCACCAAATAGTGGACGCGCCACCGGAACCGCTAACCTTCCTCGATGTGAGGAGCAGTCAGAGTAGATGCGCTTATCCATAATATTCACGCTCAATGCATCATCTGATTGTGGCAGATCAGGCAAGAAGTGCCTTATCAACATCATTACAAACCTAGGATACAGAAGGAATCTTTCTCTCTCAGGGGCAGTAATTTGATGGATGAATTCCGAGAAAAACAACTGTGAGAAGCTGAACTTCTTATTGTACACCATGGCAATCACCCCAGATTGAATCTTGGATACAATGTAATCAAACCCAGCCTTCTTAGGCGCAAAACAAACCATGAACACGTGGACCAAAAATCGCCACTGCCCTATCAACCCGCTTTTCATATAAGATGATTTTGTAACGTCCAAACTATAGCCCATTCGCAAAAACGCTGCTTGCCTAATACTTAATGGAAAGTCTATAGGCCCGTCTTCTTGTTCTTGTGAACCCAACTGCAGTACTTGACGCAAAATATCTGCTGAGAAAACCAGAGGTTGACCAGCAATTCTGGTTCTTAAAACTGTCGGGGTGACAGTACAGTCCACCTGTAAATGATCGTAAAATTGACGCACATATGAAATCACAATCGGAATATTTTGATATAATGCATAGCTGATCCTAGACTCTGCTAGAAAATCTAAAACTTCTCGAAATCCCTGCGCTTCAGGGATGTTATGAGCTGGATTAAGTACCATATTATGCTTAGGGACAAAAGCACGAAGCGCCATATCTGCACAATATATAAAACTGTTAGAATTATTAAAAATCAATAAACTTGTTTCAATTCAAAATTTGTTTTATTTTGTACTCGATTAAGTACAAAATCCAACACAATTAAATTTTCACAAGTTTAATAAAATTTAAATTCAACAAAGCAAATAAAGTACAGATTCGAATCTAATGGACAGACTCGAATATCATGGTCATCTCGAATCTATTGATAGATTCGAGAAACCCATGAACAGATTTGAATGCCCAAGAACAGATTCGAAAGGCCGACAGATTTGTTTCCAACAAAAATCCAAGATTTTAACCATTTTGAACTAGATAAATCACATAGTTTAGTTCAACTATGTTCTAATCACTGAATTATGCCTTTAATTTGATATTTCATAGGTCCTAACTTAGTTATTTTTCAAAAACTCTATTTTGACCCATAAAACTTCAAAATGTGATGTTTAAGCCCAAAATTGTGTATAAAACTACCAAAATCTTGTACAATCCGGTTGATTATACCTAGATATGAGTGTAGAATCGAACACGATAGCTTTAGACTCGATGAAATGTCGTTTTTGTGAAATACGGTAGATTCGAGAATAGATTCGAGATCGCCACAGACAGATTCGAGATTTCAGATTCGACAACAGTAAGAAATAAATGCCTTCACTGTGGACCTATTTATACCACCTATCTTCGAGTCTAAGCATAGATTCGAATCTACTGACAGATTCGAAGTACTCCTTATTCGAGTCTGTCTTAGATTCGAAACCTCCAACACTTAGAAAAATTTCGAAAATTTTGAAATAACTTCAACCTTTTTCAACCTTTTTCTACGGTATTGTGAAACAAGATAAACTATGCCAATTCTTTTACCCTATGCACAGATATTTCACGCATTGTGTATTTTATCCAACTTTGAATGCACCCTCAGTAACTTTTGACCTTTTACCTAAGTAAAAATTAAACTAAACTAAAATAAAATAAAATAAACTAAGGTAAAAATAAAATAAAATAAAGTAAAGTAAAATAAAGTAAAAATAAAATTTTGACCAAAAAATTTAATCTAGACTTAAAAAAAATTTTCAATCTAAGCTAAATACTTAACAACATATTTTTGATGAGTATAGTCTAAGAAAGGTTCAATCAGATAGCGATGTCTGATACTAACTTTCAGTACTTAAACTTTCACACTTAGGAATTTTTTGAATTCCTTTGATTGTTTGTCGTGACATACCCATTTAGCCGATTGTTGGTATTTTACCCTGTTAAACATTCTAC